>ML278604.1:0-63290 GCA_005239495.1 Nicotiana undulata
TGATACGAATGATAATACAAGTGTAGAGTACGTGATTGAGGTAATTGGTTTTAGCTGAGACCCTTGCCGGGTATTTCTTGAGCAACTAATTGACGTTTTCCCCCTTGCCGGGTGTTTTGAACTTCTTATTTCCACTATGTTGTACTCCTTGCCATGTTATCTGTTATTTTTTGGTGAGGAAGAGTGTAAAGCACGAAGGGTGATGTCGTGCCATGATTCATATTGGTTATAAGCACGAAGGTAAATGTCGTGCCATGACTTTTATTGATTATAAGCATGAAGGTTAATTCTGTGCCATGATACATTGTACATTGCATTGTGAGGAAGAGAGTAAAAGCATGAAGGGTGATGTCGTGCCATGATATTTGATTACATTGCATTGTGAGGAAGAGAGTAAAAGCACGAAGGGTGATGTCGTGCCATTGTTTACTTTTCTGATATTTGTACTTGATTCGTGGGCTATTGTATTAGATGCCTCCCTGGTTTACTTCTATCTATCTTAGACTGCTTCACTTCACTTGTTTCCCCTTTTCTGCTCATGTATCCCTTACTTGCTTGCTTATCCCTTGTCTTGTATTTTCCCTGTTACCTGCTGTAGAATAGGACAGGTTATCGTTATTGTCAAGTCTAGCCTCGTCACTACTTCGGCTGAGGTTAGGCTCGGCACTTACTCAGTACATGGGGTCGGTTGTACTGATGCTACACTGCACTTCTCAATGTTGTGCAGATCACGCATCCGGACCCAGTGGACCGCATTGAGGGAGTCACCTTCAGTCCACCCAGAGCTTCAAGGTATACCCGCTGGCGTTCGTGGGCCTTGGTGTCTCTCCTGCTTTTGGATTCCTCATTGTCTTACCTTTTCTCCTAGTTTCAAGACAATTGTATATTTCTTTTCAGACTTTGTATTTAGTACTCAGTTAGATAGTTCGTGAGGTTGTGACACCCCATTTTTGGGATTTTACGATGTTATGCCTTTTTACAGTTTATTATGCGTTTTTGAAATATTATTACTTTTCTGCCGTGAGAACTTTTGAAGTGATTCGTGATGTTCATCAAAGATTTGAAAGTTGATGGTGTGGGATGTTTTCGGTAAAGATTGAACGTTAATGAATTTGAGTTATTTCAGCAAATGGTTGAAGGTTAATAGTTTTAAATACTGTTACGTTGTGTTATCAGGGTAATAATGTTGTGTACGTTGGCTTGTCTAGCGGGTTCAACGTTAGACGCAGTCACGGTCTGGAAGGTGGGATTTCCGGGTCGTGACAGTTTTCTAGCATTCTTCCCAAAAAGTCAAAAATCGACCTCGGGCCCGCTTGGTCAAAACACGAGGTTCGGACCAAAACCCGATCACCTATTCACCCACGAGCCCGAATATGTAATTAGTTTCGTAATTCGACCCCAAAACGAGGTCTAAATTCCAATTATTCAAAAGGCCCTAACTCTACCCAAATCCCTAATTTTCTACCCTTAAGAACATGATTTAGGCCTAGAAATCTAATGGGTGTTAATGGAATTTAAAGAAAACGAGTCCAAGAAAACATACCTATGATTTTGTAGTGAATTTCCCTTTCAAAAATCGCCAAATTTTGAGTTTAGGTTAAGAAGTTATGAAGTTTTGATAAAATCCTGTAATGCTATTGTTTATAAAAGACTGGGCAAAATTAATACTATGCGTTTGCGACATATACTGTGCGTTCGCATAGGTCTCCCTTCCCCTACCCTCCGCGTTCGCATTACCATGGATGCGTTCACATAGGTCAGCCTTCACCAACCAATGCGTTCGCGGAAGGATCCCTGCGTTCGCATAGAGTTAACCAACCCCCTCCCAATCCTATTTTGTGCGTTCGCATAGTACAAAGTTCAGACACCAGCAAACAGTCCAAACACCAGATTTTATAAGTTTAAATCACCCTGACGCCTATCCAAAACTCACCCAAGCCCTCTGGGCTCCAAACCAAACATGCACACAACTTCAAAAACATCCTACGTACTTATTCGTGCGATCAAATCGCCAAAATAACTCTTTAAACAATGAATTTAGCCTTAAAATCAAAGGAAATTTCCAAAACTTCCAAAGTATCAAATTTCACAACTATGGGTCTGAATCACGTCAAACGACTTCCGTTTCTTACCAATATTTACAGACATATCACGAATATCATATTGAACCTGTACCGGGCTCCGAAACCAAAATACGGGCCCAATACCATAAATTTCAAATATAATCAATTTCTAAAATCTCTTATATTTTTCAGAAAAACAATTTCTTTCATAAATTCATTTCTCGGGCTTGGGACCTCGGAATTCGATTCCGGGCATACGCCCGAGTCCCATATTTTCCTACGGACCCTCCGAAACCGTCAAATCATGGGTTCGGGTCCATTTACTCAAAATGTTGGCCTAAGTCAACTTAAATCAAATTGTTAAGACAAAAACTAGCATTTTCTTTGTTTTTCACATAAAGGCTTCCCAGCTATACGCCTGGGATGCGCACACAAATCAAGGTAAGATAAAAGGAGGTTTTCAAGGCCTCGGAACACCGTTTTGACATAAAAATAAGGGACGACCCTTTTGGGTCATCACAATCTCCACCTCTAAAGCAAACATTCGTCCTCAAACGGACATAGAAAAGTACCTGAATCAGGGAATAGATGGGGATGACGGCTCCACATATCGGACTCGGACTCCCAGGTAGCTGCCTCGGCAGAATGAGCTCTCCACTGAACATGAACTGAAGGATAACTCTTCGATCTCAACTGACGCATCTGCCGGTCTAATATGGCTACCGGCTTCTCCTCATAGGTCAAATCCTTGTCCAACTGGACAGTGCTGAAGTCTAATACATGGGATGGATCGCCGTGATACTTCTGAAGCATAGATACATGGAACACTGGATGCACGGCCGATAAATTTGGTGGCAACGCAAGTCTGTAAGCCACATCTCCCACTCTGTCAAGACTGAGCTGTACGAAGTCTATCCTGAATGATTTTAACGTTGTCCAAGGCATCCTGCACTAACTCCGTACCCAACAACCGAGCCTCTCCCGGCTCAAACCACCCAACCGGCGACCGACACTGCCTACCATATAACGCCTCATAGGGAGAAATCTGAATGCTCGACTGATAGTTGTTGTTATAGGCAAACTCAGCTAAAGGCAAGAACTAGTCCCAAGAACCTCCAAAGTCAATGACACATGCTCGCAGCATATTCTCCAAGATCTGAATGGTACGCTCGGACTGTCCGTCCATCTGAGGATTAAACGATATGCTCAACTCAACTCGTGTGCCCAACTCACGCTGAAATACTCTCCAGAAATGTGAGGTAAATTGCGTACCTCGATCAGAAATAATGGACACGGGCACACCGTGAAGGCGAACAATCTCCCTGATGTAGATACCTGCTAACCTCTCGGACGAATAGGAAACCGCCACAGGAATGAAATGCGCTGACTTGGTCAGCCTATCCAGAATGACCCATACCGCATCGAACTTCCTCTAAGTCAGTGGAGTCCAACTACGAAATCCATGGTGACACGCTCCCACTTCCACTCAGGAATCTCCATCTGCTGCATCAATCCACCGGGTATATGGTGCTCGTACTTAACCTGCTGACAGTTCAAGCACCGAGCTACATATGCCACGATATCTTTCTTCATCCTCCTCCACCAATAATGTTGCCGCAAATCCTGATACATCTTTGCGGTGCCTGGATGAATGGAATATCGGGAACTATGGGCCTCCTGCAATATCAACTCACGAAGTCCATCAACATTAGGCACACAAATACGGCCCTGCATCCGTAATACTCCATCATCACCAACTGAAACCTGCTTGGTACAACCGTTCCGCACTGTGTCCCAAAGGGCACACAAATGAAGATCATCATACTGCCGATCCCGGATACGATCAAATAATGAAGAACGGGCCACAGTATAAGCTAAAACACTGCCGGTCTCAGAAACATCCAATCTCATGAACCTATTGGCCAAAGCCTGAACATCTAAAGCAAGCGATCTCTCCCCGACCGGAATATAAGCAAGACTACACATACTGGTTGACTACCTACTCAAAGCGTTGGCCACTACATTGGCCTTCCCCCAATAATATAAGATGGTGATGTCACAGTCTTTCAATAGCTCCGACCATCTCCTCTGCCTCAAATTCAACTCTTTCTTCTTGAACAAATAATGCAAACTTGTGGTCCGTGAACACCTCACAAGGCACGCCATATAAATAATGCCTCCAAATCTTCAACACGTGAACAATAGCTACTAACTCCAAATCATGAACTGGGTAATTCTTCTCGTGGACCTTCAGCTGACGTGAAGCATATGCTATAACCTTGCCATCCTGCATCAATTCACATCCTTGAGTCTTCCCATCCTGCATCAATTCTCATAGTACAAAAGTTCAGACACCAGCAAACAGTCCAAACACCAGATTTTCTAAGTTTAAATCACCTCGACGCCTATCCGAAACTCACCTGAACCCTCGGGGCTCCAAACCGAACATGCACACAACTTCAAAAATATCCTACGGACTTACTCGTGCGATCAAATCGCCAAAATAACTCTTTAAACAACGAATTTAGCCTTAAAATCAAAGAAAATTTTCAAAACTTCCAAAGTATCAAATTTCACAACTATGGGTCTGAATCACGTCAAACGACTTCCGTTTCTTACCAAATTTTACAGACATATCACGAATATCATATTGAACATGTACCGGGCTCCAGAACAAAAATACGGGCCCGATACCATAAATTTCAAATATAATCAATTTCTAAAATCTCTTATATTTTTCAGGAAAACAATTTCTTTCAAAATTCATTTCTCGGGCTTGGGACCTCGGAATTCGATTCCGGGCATACGCCCAAGTCCCATATTTTCCTACGGACCCTACGGGCCCATCAAATCACGGGTCTGGATCCGTTTACCCAAAATGTTGATCGAAGTCAACTTATATCAAATTTTTAAGGCAAAATTTCTCAATTTTCACATAAAGGCTTCCCGGCTTACGTCCGGTTGTGCACGCAAATCGAGGTGAGATAAAAGGAGGTTTTCAAGGCCTCGAAACACCGTTTTGACATAAAAATAAGGGGTGACCCTTTTGGGTCATCACAACATCTATGATAGCGCTAAGTATAGATGAGGATCTTATGTCTGTCTAATACAGACACAAACATATTGGCCAAATAGAAGATACACAATTCAAATAGAATTGGTTTCATATAAAAGACATGTAGTTTTTGACATGTAGCTCAAACACTTGAAAGTATAAAGTTAATGATGAATGCAATCACTTTTATCTATCGTATGTCTAGTATGACATAAAAAACTTGATATGCATCTAAAGTCTGTTCATATGGCTTATATGACTTAACTTATACGACAATCGCTGAAGGATTTAAATTGCTTAAAGCATCTAGAATTCTTGGTCATGAAGCACTACATCCTAAGTGTAATATTTGCACATTTGTATCTTGCTATAACTATAAGCATGATAATGTGATAGCGAGAATTTTCAAGGTGCAATATATTCATTGGAGTTAATATGACTGATTTATTCACCGAATTTCTGCCGACATCAACCTTCAAGAAGCTAGTGCACAAAACTGGGATGTGAAGACTCAAGGATGTGAATTGATGCTCTCATCAGGGGGAGTTAATACGCGTTGTACTCTTTTTATCTTACAAGGTTTTGTCCCACTGGATTTTACTTACAAGCTTTTTAACGAGGCACCTAAAAAGCGTATTGTTAGATATGTGTACTATTTTTCCTTCTCTAGAATTTTTTTCTCGCTGGGTTTTATTTTGGTTAAGGTTTTAATGAGGCACATTATCTGTTGAATAGACATTCAAGGTGGGGGGGCTATAAATAATATTTTATTTATGGTGAATGTCTATATTTTAGAGAGATTTTAGGGTTTGTTACTTGGTGGCTAAGTTACTTTTTTCCTATAAATAGAGGGGTCCTATTCCATGGTAATTGATCTCAAAATCAATAAGAATTCTCTCTACTTTTCTTTGCAATATTCTTCTTCTTTTTTTGTTTCATAATATATTTATATTATTTAATTATTTCGTATGATATTATTAGGTATTAAAGAAGTGTATCGTAGTTTATTAACTAACAGTTTGAGTAATAATTGTGATTCATGAATAGATTGTTTAGTGATATAGGTGCATGGACAAATTTGATTTATTATTTGAATTGTATATATAAGTGTTGCATATATAATTCAATCGTCTCTTTAATTTCAGTGTATGTTTTTTTTCCTTATATATATATAAAGAATATATTTGTGTTCCATGATTGTGTACTTCCTTCGTACTTTAATTTCTTAATTAATATTATTGTCTATCGTAAAGTGTTGCCTTATCCGTAATAATATCTTCTTTCCGTGGGAATGTAACAGTTAGGTTAGGGTCTATAGGATGTATAGGTCACCCACATATGCCTGTATTTTTGAGTTACCTCGAGATCATTAGAACTTTCTCTTATAGTTAAATCAGTGCCCTTCTGCGAGTTCGTCTACTGGAACAACATCATTTGTCATAACTTTTTGGCGTAAGTTCCTTAGCTTGGACAAGGAATTTAGTTCATGTTGTTATTCCTGCATCCAGAGGGGAGTACGTTCGATGAAACCAGATCAAGAACTGTTTTAAACTATTTGTGTAGCCATAAATCTTATTTTATTCATAAAGATCTGTTGAGAGCCACTTTGAGGTTCCCTCTGAAATGTGGCATGTAAGGGAGCCACTACGAAGAAGTTTCGGGAGTTACGAAAGAAGCTTCAAGCCCATATTGGTCATGGGTCGGGAACGGGAAACAACATTACAGCAACTAGAATTTTCACGATTCCTCCAACTATGAGCATTTCGTTATCTCTTTGCTTGACTTTAAAGAGGTCTGATCTTCTGGTCTCGACTTTAATGGCCCTGTCATGAGCTTTTATGAAGGCATTCGTAAGTATAACAAACGAATCAATGGAATTAGGGGGCAAGTTGTGATACCATATCATTGGTCCTTTAGACAGGGTTTCCCCGAACTTTATCAGTAAAACCGACTCGATTTCGTCCTCTTCCAAGTCATTTCCCTTTATGGCACACATGTAGGAGGTCACGTGTTCATTCGGATCTGTGGTCCTGTTATACTTTGGAACTTCGGACATACAGAACTTCTTTGGGGTCAGTTTCAGAGTTGCGCTCAGAGGAAAAAGCTTTTGGATGAATTTTTGGGAATCCAGGCCTTTCAATATCGGGGTGCTCCTAGGGTTTGATCAACCCTGGAGTTATAGGACTCCACTTTTTTGTCGTAGGCTTCGATTTTCTTTTCTCCCGATTCCACCCGTTCTGTCAGTTCCTCAAGCATCTTTATTATATCGGCGTTGGTCCCAGGTTCAGCTTCACCCATTTTTTCTTGTGGCCAGTTCAATTCTGCGAGCCATTTCCCGGGATGGTTCGGGCTCAACTCTACTGGGGGCGCGATGTTGGTTCTGTAACTAGGCTACTTCTGCATGTTGAGCATGTAACATTTTGAAGATCACTCGTAAGTTGATCCCATCACCTTCGTCGTCGTGTGTACTCGGGCTACCGATCAGGTTCCCTCGCGAATGCTATTTTCTTGGTCGGTACTCAAGTTTGCTTCGACATCCACATATGAGTTAGCATCGATCGATCCGCGACTGGAATTTCGTTGGGGTCAGCAGGGAGAACCGCGTTGCTGGGCACCACATTGTTATTCTCGCCATGGTGGCCAGACTCATCATCAACGTTCAAATGGGCAGATTGGGAGTTTGACATTTTTAATTTGACCTGAAATGAACTCAAAGAACAAGTGTAAAATAGAGTGCGTTATGGAAGTTTGTATCAAATTGCCATTATTATCCTTAGCCCACGGTGGGCGCCAAACTGTTTACCTTAAAAATGGATAACAATTAAACTTATATATTTGTTTTAAGGATACGCGGATTAATTCAATACAAATGATAAATGGCGTTAGATTAAACAGATAAAAGACGTAATAAATTGTCGAACCAATAAGGAGAGTGATCCCAGACTCAGCAACGACTTAACGAAGTGCCTGCCTTTGATCCTGGGCTCACACTAATGAAGAAGTGATGAAGAAAAGTCATAATTTTGTATAATAGAGAGAATAAGAGTATATTGCCTTGAAATGTGTGTTACAATGTGTCACATGAATAATAAGTTTTCCCCTTTATATAGTAGGGGAGTTTTACCCTAAGTACAAAAAGGTACAAATCTTCTATTTCGCTGATCACTAATTCTCTACTGATACTAGCCGATATACGCCGTGATATCTAGTTATACACAGACATCACGACCCTTTGTTAGTCTTGTGAAGCTGCTTTGTAATGCTCTTCGAAGTCTCATTTTTTAAACGAACCTCGAGGATATGGCCTCGATATCCCCGAGGACATATGTTTTGCCGAACCAGGATACGAGGGGTTATTCGCTCTGACTTTGATACATTACGATCACTTTCCTGCTTCGTTTCACTCACCCCGAAGTCGAGTCATGCAGCGGATTCGGTGTTACCCTTAAAATTGTTTGTAATAATGTGGTTCAACCAGCATCTGCTGTTAATCGAAGACTAGACTCTGGTAAATCCATCTACCAAAGAACAAATAGAGGAGGAAGTGTGTTTATGCTATCTCTCTTCCCACTTAAACCAACCCTGAGGGAATATAAAATTTAGCTTGCAAAGTCAAACTCAAGTAATCAACTTGTTAACATAATTCTACTTGATTGATTAGGGAAGCTCATGGTGTCACGCCCCAAACGTGAAGAGGCGTGGCCGACACCCGGTGCCATACTCGACCCGTGCGTACCACTCTGTAATTGTGAACTCTGGAGGAGTAAACCTCAACTTAGGCCGATGAGGCCATATTCTGAATCATTTGAAAATAATGTCTACAACCAGCAATACAAAATTAAACATCCACATAGGGTTGTTAAATCCACAATACTGATATAAAAAAATGTACAGGACTCGTCTACAAACCTCTAGAGGTTACTGAACTGTATCATGGTCGGGACAGGGTCTCGACCTACCCATCAAACCTGTATTTTTAAAATGGACTCCAAGGTATAGACCTGGTAACTCCGAGGAAGTGGAGTTTACCAACCAAGATGATGTTTGACTTTGTCTACTCGGAAGGTCTATCCAGCTGTCCATCAGGACCTACAGGCATGAAATGCAACGTCCGTAGCTAAAGGGACGTCACTACAAAATAATGTACCAAGTATGTAAGGCAACAAGATAATTGAAATCAGAAACTGAACTGATAATATAATAAATGAAAGTACCTAAGAGTCAAATATAATTTGAAGATATGTTTACATGTTGATACTGACTCATCTCTCTCAATATAGTAAGTAAAATAGCTGCCAGCCCTATAAGGCTCGGTATGTGTAACCTCTCTGACGTAATAGGCTCGCTCATAGGTGCTCGGCCATAGTAGGCTCGGTATATAACTTACCATCTTATCATAGGTTGCCCAATAGGGGCCTGCCTATCGATTATAGATCGATGGTGGTGAAAATATTGTAATATTGTATATATATAGACTCTCTACTCTCTTGTATGAAAAAAGACAATATTAAATTGAATATAAAGTCCCGATAAGGGAGAATACTGTAACTTTTGAGACTAGGATAATGTACATAAGTTCGGGAATACGAACCTCTTTATGCCTCGTTATCAAACTCATGTAGTTACAAGATCATGCCAAAATGAAGAAAGGTTTAGCCTTAACATAACTTATCACAATCTCTCCAATAACCAAGTTGAAATTGCCTCTTCGCACCTTAATCTACAACAACGATAATAATACTATCATTAAGTTACGGAAGGTACAACTATCGCACAACGAACGACAAGCTTATTTTGTATTAAATCGAGCAGCATCTCCCCTATAATCCTTACTTCCTCAAAATTCAAGATAAAAACAAAAGCACAAGAACACAAAAATATCAATATATATACATTATTTTCCAACCTTATATACACCACAAAATACTACAAAACAGCACAACACACCCTAATCTCTTCATACACAAAACGACCACTGTAGTAGTGTCAAACAACCCAAAATTGTTACGACAAACGACCAGCCCATCACCCTGAATTTATATGGTATTTATCCACACCCTTACTCCTCCAAAACTCCATAAAATAATATTAAAACACGAAATCCAACAGCAACACAAAACAGACCACAAAATAGTCCACTACAAGTGAATAACTCGAACTCACGGCTTCCTATCACCGTCTCGTGAGTTCTTACAATTATAGAAAAACCTTCCATACATCTCCAGCGAAAAAAAAGGATGAAATAGAGAAGTAAACTTACCTTATTTTTTTGAATAACTCATCTCCTATATTGGTTCTTCAAACTCAAGGTTTTTCCTCCAACTAGAACTTGAAAAGGAGAGAAATTAAATTAGGGTTTGTGTGCAATTTTTGGGAGGATGTTTGCAGGGGTTTAGATCTGGATATTGTGACCTCTTATCAGTGTATTATATGCACGAAATAGGCTTTAAAAGGTCTCTTTGGACGACCCAAACTGTCCCATTTTCGGACTCTCATTTAAGCAACTAGGTGACACACCTACTCGTCACCTAGCACCTTGCACAGTCTTGCAAAAACGCATATATCTCTCTACTCCAATGTCATATTGACAAACGGTTTAATGTGTTAGAAAATAAACTCATATATCTTCAATTTTATGGGTGGAAAACCCCATAACGCTAAGTATATTTGGAGAAAATTGCAATTACATTTGACCTAAAGTTCAGTAAAACTTATGAATGTAACTTGTGATGATCTTTGCCAACTTTTTTTCAACAACTCGCCTGACTTCAAAACATAACACACGACTATCATAAAACAAAAATAACTCTTAACATAACATCCTTATCATTTTGAGCACCCTAGTCTCACTCCAAAAGTACATGTTATAACAATCCCAACTTGTCGACTTTCGACGAAACTTATTTTCTTCAATTCTTTAGCTTCTGAACCATCCAACCCTATTTGTATTTTTTGTTCATGATCCTCGATATGTGTAACCTCCATGGTAAAATTATTAACTTACTTTATGTAATTTCAAATATTATCTCATTTCTGAGCTTGCATCAATTGACTTATGACGTATCCTTACGTACGAAAACATGGGGTGTAACATCATTTTCCCCTTTGGAACATTCCTCCTTAAATGTTGACTGATGCACTTATCAGTCGCATAACTTATAGCTCTTACGAATAATTTAGTATTATCCTTGATATCTTGGCAACTATTCTGTGAATAAATCCAAAGCCTAGGGCATTCCTCCTTTTAGGCCTCTTTCTCGCACCACGACCTGTGGTCGGAATTCTTCCAATCTCGTTATTGTTTCTACCTCTGTCATGCAACCTATACTACTATATACCTGTATGTGTGCCTATGCGACTCTTCTCTCCTTTTTCCTCCAGCTATTATCCAATCTCTAGGACTCATTTTGTGAACATATACAGAACTATGACAAGTTGTCTGTCTAGGCATCTATAGGTATACCGAAGTCCTTCACTTGGTAGTACTTTGTCGAACTTACAACTATTTCTATAGCCTCAGTCATAAATCCTTATGAATTTACTACATTTAGGTAGGTAATACTATACCATAACACTTACATCAGTTTATTATTACCGAGCTTTGCTAGCCAACTTCAGGTTACCCTCTCTCTGCTTATCCTATATGTATAAATCTAAGTCCTTTAGTTCTTCCTCATTACTGTTCATCTTAAGAATGTCGACCTAATCTCATCTCATACTTTGGAACTTTTATCTGCCTTTTTTTTATTCACCTTAATGTTGATCTATAATCTACCACTGATAACTTAAAATCTCTTACGTAAACATTGTCCTTTGGGCTCACGTCTGTAATGACCCGGATGGTCGTTCCATAGAATTTGCACCGTTATACCTATTTTTGTCTTTTTATGCATTGTATAGTTGTTTAAGATGTGTTGGAGTCGGGTGGTTCGGGTTCGGAGTGGATGTAATGAGAATTGAGACACTTAGCCTCTTAGAGTAACCTTATAGTTAGAAAATCAACTAGGAGTTGACTTCTTAGTAAACGACCCCGGAATGCAGATTTTATGGCTCGGATAGCTTCGTTAGGTGATTTGGGACTTAGGGGTGTGTTCAAAATGTAATTCTGATGTCCGGTGTAGAATTAGACTTGAATTGGCAAAAGTTAGTTTTTGGCGAATTCCGGTCGGCAGTGGAAAATAGGCTATCGGGGTCGGAATGGAATTCTGGAAGTTGAAGAAGGTTTGAAATGTCATTTTGGATATGCGTGCAAAATTTCAGGTTAATCAGAGGTGTTTTGGACGGTTTCGGCGTTGTTGGTGGAATTTAGGAATTTCAATGTTCATACGCTTGAATTTGATGTGATTATGGTGTTTTGATGTTATTTTGGGTGTTCTGAGGGTGTGACTAAGTCTGGATGCTCATTTAGGACTTGTTGGTATTTTTGGTTAGGGCCCCGAGGGGATCGGGATTGATTTCGGATGGTTAACGGGGGATTTTTGGACTTTGATTGTGCAGCAACAGCTGCTGGTGTCTTTTTGCTGGTGTGACCACACCTACGGTAGAGGAACCGTAGGTGCGGGAACACAAAAGCGGAAGGGGCACCGCATATGCGGATTTTGAGAAGCTCAGTGTAAGGCCGCAGATGCGGACGTGAGATCGCACCTGCGAAGTCGCAGGTGCGGAAATGGAGCCGCAGGTGCGAGTTTTGCCTCGTAAATCAAAATTCGCAGGTGCGGTGGATTTGACCGCAGGAGCAGTCCGCAGGTGCGAGAAGTAGGACTGCAGGTGCGAAAAGTCTGGGCAGAAAGTATATAAAGTGGACTCAGCGAATTTTAGTCCTCTCTTCACCATTTTTCATACGGGCTTCAAGCTTTTGGAGGGTTTTTGAAGAGGAAAGCGAAAGTTTTTCATTGAGGTAAGGTTTTTGGACTTTATAACTCGATTAAATGTGATTAAGACCTAATTAGTGGTGATAATTTGGGGAAAATCAGTGTAAAAAGGGGTAATTAGGGCTTGAGATTAAGAGACCTTCTAATGGTGATTTGAG
Organism: Nicotiana undulata; assembly: GCA_005239495.1. Lineage (NCBI taxonomy): Eukaryota > Viridiplantae > Streptophyta > Magnoliopsida > Solanales > Solanaceae > Nicotiana > Nicotiana undulata. Next base: position 13,148 of record ML278604.1, read on the forward strand.
GGGTCATTTGGACTCTGATTTCAGTGTTCTTGATATGTATAGACTCGTGAGAGGATGAGGATCATTTTGGTTTAAATTTTATCGAGTTCCGAGATGTGGTCCCGGGGGTCAGGTTTGACCAATTTCGAGATTTTTGAGTACTTTTGATAATTTCGATTGGGTTTCATTCCTTGCCATATTATGATGGTATAAATCTGATTTTTGGTAGATTTGGAGCACTCGGAGGCTGAATTTAGAGGCAAGGGCACCGGAATGGTATTTTAGACGGATTTGAGGTAAGTAACGTTTCCAAACTTGGAATTGAGGGTTGGAAACCCCAAAATTTCCTGATATTTGATGTTAATTAAGGTGACGCACATGCCAAGTGACGGGAGAGCGGGCGTGCACCGAATGTTTGTGCCCTGGCTCATCCCATGGCACTGCCTAATGGTTATTTCAGGCTGATACTTGTACTGCGAAGGTTGTAATTAATTTGAACATATTAGAAATCATGTTAAGTATAAATTTTAGGTCTTCACGCCCAATATGTTCAAACCCGAGTGGTCAGTTATTGTTGTCTCTATTTGTGACTATTGCTTTCATGTACTCAGTCCTGTTATTGCATATGTTTCATGTCGTAGTATTGGTATTTGTTAGTTTACATACATGTTATCATTGTTTTGGGTGGGTTCTTATACCTGTGAGCCTTGAGAGTGAGACTGGAAATCATTGATTGAGTGAGGCCGAGAGCCTGATATTGAGACAGTATGAGATCAGACTACGCACTGCTTCGATCCTCGAATCATGCCTTTGTTGGTTTGATATAGCGCTTGGGCTTACAGGAGCCCCTCCGGAGTCTTTACACCCCTAGAGAGCGTAGAGATAATGCGAGATGGATCTTCCCTAGGTATGGATCTTGTCCGAAGTTATTGATACATTGCGGGATGGATCATCCCTGGACATGGATTTTGCTCGAGTGATATGTTCCGGAGATGGATCTTCTCTGTGGGGATGGACTGGCCTTTTTCTTCAGTACTGAGTGACTACGTCACTTGTGTTTATGTATAATCCGGGATGGATTTTCCCTGGGCCTGAGGGCCAATTCCTGTACTGAGTGGACTTCCTTGTGATAGTTTGGGATACTGTGGATATAACATTCCTGATTTCTTGTGATCATATGTTGGCATGTAGTTCGTACAGACATATTTGGTGCATTTTGATTATCATCAGTTATAATACTGTCAAGCCCAAGTTTACACACTGTTATTTATATATCTCGGAGGCTTAGTCTGTCACTACCTGTCAGCCTATAGTTTGGGTCGTTACTTCTGAGTTGGTGTACTCACGTTACTCCCTGCACCTTCTGTGCAGATCCAGGTACTTTGGGACCCGGTAGCGGATTCTGAGTAGCCGTCAGAGTTTCATCGGAGTTGTCGAGGTAGCAGCTGGCGATCATGACCTCGCCTTCTCCTTCTTATTCTTCATGTTGCACTTTTATTTTTGACAGACTATGTTGTCTATTTATCTATTATAGTACTTTTATGTATTAGCAACTCATGACTGAGTGACACTAGATCCGGGGTTGGTTTTGAAATTGTGCATCAAATGTTGTCTTAAACTTTTGAAAAGATTATTATCAGTATTTTGCTTTTAAATATTATCATTTTCTGAAAAGTAAATTTAGATTCAATAAATGTTTGTCTTGCCTGGTTCCATGACAAGAACCATCACAACTAAGTAATTGGGGTCGTGACAAGTTGGTATTAGAGCTCTAGGTTGAATAGGTCTCACCAGTCATAAGCAGGTCTAGTAAAGTCTTGCGGATCGGTACGGAGACGTCTGTACTTATCTTCTAGAGGCTGCAGAACCCTTAGGAAACATCTCACATTCTTGAAATTCTTGTCGTGCGAATCTATTTTATTCATCCAGAAGCATAACTCTTTGAATTCCTTTCATGTACTCGAATGCGCACGTGAGCGCTTGGTATCCGTTGTGCATCAGCGGCTTGTGACTTCGATGGATGAGATGTGATTTTTAGCATGTTGATAATGGGCCAGACGGGAGGACTTGAGGCCAGATTTTGTTTGTGGCTGGAGTGCTGAGATTTCATTTGTGTGAGCACATGTGTTTATGGGACTTATATGCTCGTTTGTGCCCTTACTGATGGGACTTTGTGACTAGATGACTACATGGTTAGTTTGATCTGAGGGTTATATGTGTACGGGTTGTTTTATTGTGACAAAATGAATTGGCGGGAGATGTAGCAAGAACCATTGAGTATTTGACTTCCGTCTTGAGTTGAATATGGCCTCGAGTTGTGATTGTATTGAAGGAACTCTCGTGTAGTTTAGTTGTGGGGTGAAGTGGATTCTCTTGTTGTGTCCTGAGTTCCGGGTGATGTCTTTTGAGCTGACCAATGCCCCAGCAGTGTTCATGTATTTGATTAATGGTGTATTCCAGCCGTATTAGCACCTCTTTGTTATTGTATTTATTGATGGTCTCCTGGCGTACTCACGTAGCTAGGGGTAGCATACTCATCAATCGATGATGGTATTATAAGGATCCAGGGAGGAGAAGCTCTAAGCAAAGTTCTCCAAGTGTAAATTTTGGCTCAGTTCAGTAGTATTCTTGGGACACGTGGTGTCCAGTGAAGGTATCCATGTGGTTAGACGTGTGTGGGTAGAGCTTCCAGAAGCTCAAGATTTCCTTGACCACAGCTTCAGTGTTTGTATCAGCTTCAGGTTCTTATACCGCTTATTGTGATGTCTCGAGGGTAGGCATTGATTGTGTTTTAAGACAGGAAGTTATAGTGATTGCGTGATAGCTATGATTTTCAGAAGTATATAGAGGGATGTCATTTTGAGGTTAAGCAGGCAGGGGTATCTCCTGCGGGTTGTCCTGAGGTGTGTGACCCTTATGTTGATCTGTAGTGAGTTCTCTCCTACCAGTAAATGATGTATGTGGTAAATTGAGTTTAGATCGCTTGTGGGAGTTGGCATGACCATTACAATGGTGAATGCAAGATTTTCATACGATTTGAGAGTTAGATGGTTTGGGTCATATGAGCTTATGGAGGATTTAGTTGAATCTCACCACAGTATGGTGGCAGTGATAGCGTATGGGCATCGTGAGTTATTGTTTGTCTTGATCTTTGTCATTGAGCCAAGTGGGGGAGCCCGTTAATGATAAGTTGATTACACGATTATGTGTTGTATTGGTTTCGGTTTGAGGTGTATTGGTGAATCAGTTATGACCTACAGAGGTGGAGTCTGGGAATGACTCGAGTAATGGAAATCCTTCGATACAGGTTGTAAGGTACTTTACGGGTAAGTGGACTTTATTGTAAGGATTGAGTGGTAAATGGAAAAGTGTAGTGTGTGCAGTGTATGAGTTGCTTGTTGCTTCAAATGAGTGGATCACTTCCCTAGTACGTAGGTTGCTAACGGGGTCAGGTCGTTCTGTTTACTTGGTCAGTGTAATTGAAATTTGCGTAGAGTGAATGACATTCAAGAAGGGTTCTGATGGATTCAAGGTTATATGTAGTGATTGAGGATCTTCAAGTTGTGAATCGGGGTAGAAATTAGATTTACGTGGAGGTGTCAAGGTTGGTGGTGCATTTACATTATCATAGATTCTTCATATCAGTATCAGGAAGGTGGAGGTAATGGTTTTAGTTTTGCAGGGTGTCTCTTCAGGGTAAGTATTTTGAATGTGGTGCTTTTGGTGATATTTGAGAGAGTATTTAGAGGCTTATGAGCCTTAGACGGTATGGTTTCCTGCTTGGGTCTCGTGTAGTGAGCATGGGGTAAGATTTGTGGTATTATGGCAAGAGGAAGTATCAATTCGAAGGTAAATCAGAAGGAACTTGAATAAATAGGACAGCTTGGTAGTAGGTCGGATCAGCATGATAAGGGATATGATTAGTTCTGTGGGTGTTAGGAAGTAATGAGTTGTTACAGGTGTTTCTTGGGAGTTCTCTTGGGATTTGGTGGCATGCGTAGCTTGGTTGAGTTAGAAGGATTTGGTCTTGACGATTGGTGTTGTACAAATGTGATTCAGAGAGTTCTTGATGATTTCTACCACGATTAGAGATGCATATTTTCTACTGGCGTGAGCTCCATGTGATGTATAGTGATTTTGCTTCTAAATAGGATCTATGGAAAGTTCTTGGCTAGTTGGGTACGTAGTTTTTTGTGGCTCAGAAGGGGCCACGAAGTTCTCATATTTATCATAGGATTGCATGGCGTATGTGGTTTGTGGTGTAGAGTTGAGAATTTGCATATGTGATATTTTTAGACAGCATCGGCAGTTTAGACGACTAGGTAGATGATATCACTGTTGGGCAACTTGATGATGGTATACATTCTGAAACGACAATGTGTTGAGTTAAGGGTACTTCATTGGTATTTCGGTGCACTTTTGCAGGATCGACTGCTTATATTCAAGGTTGCTTGGTGACACAGAGGGATTATGGGGGTATCCCTTGTGGAATGATTGAGTATTAGAGGCATGTTATATATTCGAGTGGTGGAATTGGGATTTGATATGGTGATTTGTGCGCCTCATGGACTACGAGACTGAGAGTTCTCAGAAATATATTATCTTTGTAGTTGTGAACTACGAGGATGCGAGCAAAGCTAGTCGGGTGTTGGTATAATCCATGATTCAGTCGTTATGAACTTTCGGAGAGTTATCTACCTATTGTGGGTGACCAGAGTTGACTTAGAGCTATTGGTAGGCTAGTATAGGTGTGTGTTCTACACCGAGTCGGAGTTGTTGACTCCAAATTGCTATTGTTGAGAGATGTGCCATTCGATTGTCAGTGAGCTTGTTCGTGTTTTGGAATGATCTAGGAGTTACCTTTCGGTGTTTCAAAGAGTTGTGCTCGTTGGTAGTATGTGCATAGGGTGTGGTTCTATCTGGGCTTTATAGCAATATATGAGTAAGGTAAGTAATTGGGTGTTGCAAGATTGAGACGTATTGGTTATGTTCTTTCTGGTCCGGGTGGCATGGCATCGTCTGATTTCCCCGTGGTTATGACAATGCACTTTGAGTACTTGATGTTGAATTTCGCATGGTTATTGATTCTGAGCAAGATGGCTTGAAGTGTTTCATGTGAACCAGCGTTTGGATGGGATCACGCATTGTAGCAGAGTTAGGTAGAGGTAAGCTCCTTGGTTTCAGATCTGTGCGTTCTGATTTTACGATGTGTGCCAGGCTTTTAGCATGATGTGGTAATGGTAAGTGTTAGTGGCAGGATAGTCCTCTCGTGTGAATCTTCTATTTTTATTTAATTGAGATTTTGGGATGTTGTTATTGAGTGCACGAGTTGCACAAGTTATGGCTCTGGATGGTATTGATGTTGATCGGACGAATGGTTGTTGGCTTCTACGTGTTCTTTCACCATCGGCAGCATATGTAAGTGTTAGAGTGAGTCATTGCTTGATAGGAGTATATGTACCGGTATTCAGTTGTTTTGAGAAACTATTGTGATTAGGAGTTATCGCTATGGGTGGTTGAGTCATGCGTATATTATGTGATTTGCATCTTGGGTTACAGATATGGCTTGATACAGCGTGTTCAGACTATTTCAACTTATAGTCATGGAAATTTGATCTTGTAAATTATTTCAGATATGGAAATTTCGTTCTAAGGTTTATGGGTCGGGATTGGAATTCGGAATTTCAACTGTGTGGTGATCTTAGACCTATATGGGATAGGGTGACTTGGGATCGCCCCCGAATATGTGCATGGTAGGTTTCACGACAATTTGGTCGACGTTTGGAAATCCTCTAGGCACGTTCGAGGACGAACGTATGTTAAGTGGGGGAGAATGTAACGACCCGGTTGGTCGTTCCGTAGAATTTGCACTGTTATTCCTGTTTCTGTCTTGTTATGCATTGTTTAGTTGTTTAATATGTGTTGGAGTCGGGTGATTCAGGTTCGGAGTGGTTGTAATGAGAATTGAGACACTTAGTCTCTTAGAGTAGCCTTATAGTTAGAAAAATCAACTGGAGTTGACTTCTTAGTAAACGACCTCAGAATGCGGATTTTATGGTTCGGATAGCTTTGTTAGGTGATTTGGGACTTAGGGGTGTGTTCAGAATGTATTTTTGATGTCCGTTGTAGAATTAGGCTTGAATTGGCGAAAGTTAGTTTCTGGCGAATTCCGGTCGGCAGTGGAAAATAGGCTATCAGGGTCGGAATGGAATTCCGAAAATTGGAGCAGGTTTGAAATGTCATTTTGGATATGCGTGCAAAATTTCAGGTCAATCGGAGGTGTTTTGGATAGTTTCGGCGTTGTTGGTGGAATTTAGGAATTTCAAAGTTCATAGGCATGAATTTGATGTGATTTTGATGTTTTGAGGTTATTTTGGGTGTTCCGAGGGTGCGACTAAGTCCGTATGATCATTTAGGACTTGTTGGTATTTTTGGTTAGGGCCCCGAGGGGCTCGAGATTGATTTCGGATGGTTAACGAGGGATTTTTGGACTTGGATTGTGCAGCAACATCTGCTGGTGTCTTTTTGCTGGTGTAACCGCACCTGAGTTTGGGGAACCGCAGGTGCGGGAACGCAGAATCGGAAGGGGCACCGCATATGCAGATTTTGAGAAGCTCAGTGTAAGGCCGCATATGCGGACGTGGGACCGCACCTGCAAAGTCGCAGGTGCGGAAATGGAGTCGCATGTGCGAGTTTGGCCTAGTTAATCGAAAGTCGCAGGTGCGGTGGATTTGACCGCAGGAGCGGTCCGCATGTGCGAGAAGTAGGACCGCAGGTGCGAAAAGCCTGGGCAGAAAGTATATAAAGTGGACTCAGCGAATTTTAGTCCTCTCTTCACCATTTTTCATACGGGCTTCAAGCTTTTGGAGGGTTTTTGAAGAGGAAAGCGAAAGTTCTTCATTGAGGTAAGATTTTTGGACTTTATAACTCGATTATATGTGATTAAGACCTAATTAGTGGTGATAATTTGGGGGAAATCAGTATAAAAAGGGGTAACTAGTGCTTGAGATTAAGAGGCCTTCTAATGGGGATTTGAGGGGTCATTTGGACTCTGATTTCAGTGTTCTTGATATGTATAGACTCGTGAGAGGAAGAGGATCATTTTGGTTTAAATTTTATCGAGTTCTAAGATGTGGTCCCTGGGGTCGGGTTTGACCAATTTCGAGATTTTTGAGTACTTTTGATAATTTCGATTGGGTTTCATTCCTTGGCATATTATGATGGTATAAATATGATTTTTGGTAGATTTGGAGCACTCGGAGGACGAATTTAGAGGCAAGGGCACTGCGGAATGGTATTTTAGCCGGATTTGAGGTAGGTAACGTTTCCAAACTTGGAACTGAGGGTTCGAAACCCAAATATTTCTTGATATTTGGTGTTAATTAAGGTGACTCACATGCCAAGTGACGGGCGTGCGGGCGTGCACCGAATGTTTGTGGCCTGGCTCATCCCATGGCATTGCCTAATGGTTATTTCAGGCTTATACTTGTACTGCGAAGGTTGTAATTAATTTGAACATATTAGAAATCATGTTAAGTATAAATGCTAGTGCTTCACTCCGAATATGTTCAGATCCGAGTGGTCAGTTATTGCTGTCTCTATTTATGACTATTGCTTTCATGTACTCAGTCCTGTTATAGCATATGTTTCATGCCGCAGTCTCGATTTTTGTTAGTTTACATATATGTTATCATTGTTTTGGGTTGGTTCTTATACATGTGAGCCTTGAGAGTGAGACTGGAAAGTATTGACTGAGTGAGGCCGAGAGCCTGATATTAAGACAGTATGAGATCGGACTGCGCACTGCAGCGATCCTCGAATCATGCCTTCGTTGGCTTGATATAGTGCTTGGGCTTACAGGATCCCCTTCGGAGTCTTTACACCCCCAGTGAGGGCACAGATATTGAGGGATGGATCTTCCCTGGGCATGGATCTTGTCTGAAGTTATTGATACATTGAGGGATGGATCATCCCTGGACATGGATTTTGTCCGAGTGATATGTTCCGTAGATGGATCTTCTCCGTCGGGATGGACAGGCCTTTTTCCTCAATACTAAGTGACTACGTCACTTGTGTTTACCCTGGGCCCGAGGGCCAATTCCAGTACTGAGTGGACTTCCTTGTGAGAGTTTGGGATACTGTGGACATACCATTCCTGATTTCTTGTGATCATATTCTGGCATGTAGTTCGTACAGACATATTTGGTGTATTTTGTTTCTCATCAGTTATATTACTGTCATGCCCAAGTTTACACACTTTATTTATATATATCGAAGGTTTAGTCCGTCACTACCTCTCAGGCCATAGTTTGGGTTCGTTACTTTTGAGTTAGTGTACTCATGTTACCCCATGCATCTTGTGTGCAGATCTAGGCACTTCGGGACCCGGTAGCGGATTCTGAGTAGTCGTCGGAGTTTCATCAGAGTTGTCGAGGTAGCAGCTGGTGATCAAGACCTCGCCTTCTCCTTCTTATTCTTCCTGTTGCACTTTTGTTTTTGACAGACTATGTTGTTTGTTTCTCTATTGTAGTACTTTTATGTATTAGCGGCTCGTGATTGAGTGACACTAGATCGGGGGTTGGTTTTGAAATTGTGCATCAAATGTTTACTTAAACTTTTGAACGGATTATTATCAGTATTTTGCTTTTAAATATTATCATATTCTCAAAAGTAAATTTAGATTCAATAAATGTGTGGCTTGCCTGGTTCCATGACAGGCGCCATCACGACTAAGTAATTGGGGTCGTGACAACGTCTCATGAGGGAATATCTGAAGTTATTTTCCTGATCTACCTAGGGACAACAAAATACTTCATTGACCGTATTTCATAGCATCCCTATGTGGTTCATCTTATGGGGGTATTCTTACCCTGTGCAATTCCTGAAATCCTTTTTTCTCTAAATCATTACTCAAGCGAAAGCCTAAATATCATATACTTATCATTTATCATAACTAAACCCTTATTCTACTACCAGGGCAGCATTCCCTCTTTTCCAAATTCTCTTAGTCTTAAACTCCTCGAATTTATTCAGGTTACAGGGCTCTCTATAACTTACAAGAACCATCATCTCTCTTGTTTTTATGGGCTTAATACTAAGGCCTTACTTATTCTAGTCACCTTCTCAATCACCTTTATTATCCTTACTCATGTACACCTAAAACCTTTTTGCTCTACCATAATTTAGCCTACGACCTATACATGTCTATTTATACTACTCGCAACCTTTCTTTAACTTGCTAACACCATAGATTTTCTTATGTTTCTCGGGAACTTCAAGCGAGACATCAAATCGTCTCTAACGCTTTTTTACTCTCTTAATTAGACCTCTCGGTACTTGGAAACCATAGGCTAGAAGATATGTCACTGAAGACACCACTATCATTTGTGGATACTGAATCACGATGCTTCTATCCCTCTATCTGAAGTATGGACTATTCATAACCTTCTACACTTGAGTATCTAGTACCTTCTTCACTTTTACCGTACTTACCATTAAATCTCGCATCGTATCTCCGTCTCTTTCATAACCTCCCTTCCACATAGGTAGGATTCACATCCACAACTTGAAGCTCTATTTTAATACTTGCACCTCTGGAGCATACACAATCCGGTGGGAGCTTCATACTGACTTCTTATGAGGCTAGTACTTTTCTAACTGGCTTTATTATAAAGCCATTATAGAGAGCCTGTTTGGATGGGCTTAACAGCAAACTGGTCAAACCATATTTTAAGCGCTTTTTAACTTGTGGAAGTGTTTGGCAACCAAAGGAAGGGCTTAAAAAAGTTAAAATCTGCTTTAAAAGGGCCAAAATCAATAAGTTGGAAAACCCAACTTTTTCAAAATTGGCTTAAAACCCATATTGCTTTGACCAAGAATAGTACATTCTTATCCCTAATAAAAAATTTTATCCCGAAATTACCCCTCAGTAGAAAATCCTACAACATACAGTCTTTTTCTTTTCTCCATTCTTGTTGCAGCAGCCTCTACTTTCTTCTTCGACTTCTTCCAGAACTTTCCTCTCTTTTCCTTTCATTTCTTTCTTTACACTTTCATTCATTATTTCCCTCTCTTTTTCCTTTCCTTTGTTTCTTCCCCAGTGCTGCTCTCTTTCCTTTCACACTCCTTATGTCAGTTCTAATCTTCGTTCTTCATCTTTCCTTTGCTACTGTCATTCTCCAATATTTGTCAATTTTTTGAAGTTCATAACGTGAAGCAAACAGTAGTTTTTAAAATAATGTTTGATACATTCCTATATTTTGGTCGTTGAATCCTTCCTTTTTTTTTAAATTGGTGTACTTATATCCTAAAATCAAATAATTCAATGAATTTACTTGTTACCCTTGAATTTGAAGCTATGAACGGAAAATATATAGTATTATAGTAATCATCTTCTTTATAATGTTAACAACTTTAAGGATATTTCGGTCATTTTAACAAGAAAAAGTGCTTACCAGCACTTGTTTACCAAACACTTCATCAACTTGTTTTCAGTTTCAGCACTTTTATCCAAACATGTAACTGCTTATTTATAAAATAAGTTCCAGCACTTATAAAGTGATTTTAAGCAATTCACTTAAATGTCACTTTTTAAGCCAATCCAAACGGGCTCAGAATATGGTTGTTGTACTATCTCTCTTGTACCTCTGATATTAAGGGGGATTCTGCAATATTCTCAATCAAGATTTATATTATTATCTTGGTCTATTAATCACACTCTTGATTTACTTAGTTGATTAACTCTTTAGATTCCTCTTCTCTCTCAGCCTTTATGTAGGCTTAAGCTATCTTCCGATATGCGACTCACGGTATTAGTTATTATTTTAGCCTTTCGTAGATGTTATGGAACATGCATGATATAACCTTCTAAAAATTCAATCCCTTGTTTGTAACGTGGACTCAAACTTTCTTTTAACCTATACCAAAGTCTCCCATAGCTGTATGAATGTCAACATATTAGTACTCCGAAATCTTGAGTGCGTTCATAATGTAACTAACTCCTATTCGTTCTTCCACTTGTTGCATGAGTACTTGTCTTATCTTAGTGCCCACACTTAATGGAATTTCATGCAAATCATATGATCTCAAATATTACTTTTAATTTTACTACACGTTCATTGGTCACGATAGGTGCCACTTTCTTATGGAGTGCAAGCAATGTTGTAGTGAGGTTGTTGTTCCATGATCATTTCTTCTTTAGGTCACTATGTTTATGTTGAAGCCTTCTTCCTTATTTTCTTAGCTAGTCTTTTGTCGTATCCCTTAAGGAAGACCGTCTGACTCATATAAAGCTGGGAGTTTCTTACATCGTATACACGATGAAAATTTTGATGTACTAACTCGCCTATAATAACCCTTAGTTACCTACCTCTGCGCCCTTGTGCTCATAGGCTTACTTCTGAACTGAAATTTTGACTATCTCTTTAGTGGCACTCTCTCTTTTATTTTGGTGACACTTATACGGTACATTTTATACCCCAACTCCTATATGAATATTTCTCAAGGATTACGATGTCGTATTTGCGAGACTGAATTTCCTATGCTGGGTTTCACTACTTTTATCTTGCATGATCTACTAATTTATATGAGACCTCTTGTCTAGGCATGACTTGGCTCTTCCTAATTGAACTACTACCTACCCGTCGGTACATGCTCATATTTATATTCTTTGTAACCTCTCTTGGGTTATGTCTTTTGTCTTAACTTAACTTTTGCACTGGCTCCTAATGTATCAAGTGTTCATTCGCACTTATTTTTCAATAACGTCTGGTGTGGGATCCCTTAATGCCTCTCCCCGACGTCGTGCATGCAAAATGTTTTGAAGTCGTAGCATATCTGTAGGATATGAATAAATGCAATCTCATTTCTTTTGCCTTTTTACCATATTCTTTCTTTACTATTCCATAGTTACTTGAACAACATAACTTCGACTTACTATCATATCACATTGTCTTCCCCCTTTAGGGGAGTACTATCATTTAATGCTATGAAGATTTACCTATATATGGTTTACCTCTTCATCTATGGCGTCTTTTCACTTCTTCACTGACTCTTACTCGCCTTGCATCAACCCTTCTCTACTAGGGATAACTGAATTCCTTACGCACAAGGGTACACCTTGTGTAACTCGCACACTTAGTTCCTTAAGCTTAACTCTGCTCACAGTGCTTGCTTTAGTGAAGTGTCTTAATGAATGACCTTTAAAGGATATTCTTCTTTTGTCCATTCTATCATTTCCGGAACTTGATTTCTGAAATTCTTACAATGCTGACTATTATCAAATCCTTCAGTCCCTAAATCATGTTCGATTTTTTTGTTTACTAGCCCATACTAATTTCTATTACTCCGGAGGTCTAACTTAGCCTTCTATTAATCATGTTGGAGTCACCAACTCATTCCTCGAAATAAGGATATGACTTTATGGATTTTACTCTTTATTGTCCAAGGCTTGTCACCTCTTGTCTTTTCCTTCACTTGACTATAGACTATGTCATCCTGTCATATTTTTATTTAGCGTTATCACCAATTGATCACATCTTACTCATAATACTTCATTTACTATCTTCTTATTCTACTGCTAATATCTCTGTCTATTACCTTATTCTGAAAACTTCAACAAAACATTCTTTCGCTTTTAGCTCCCCTTTCTCTATCTACTGGCTCTTCGAGTCGCCTAACATTCTCTATTGACTAGGTACGGGAGCCATACTAAGGTAAATATGTATCCCCTTTAGGATTCCATTGCCTATCATCTAAAATTTCTAATCATTCTAGTAATCATATTTGACTGTTATTTTAGAGTGCACCATCTAGGTGTCTCACAAGGAGATCTATTACCAAGTTTGCACTATCCTTAAAAAAAATTAGCTAATGATAAAAATCCATCCACCATTTTTTGTTACTCTAATGCCAGCTGGATCCTAATGTCCTATATTTCTTTTAAATAATAAATGTTAGCTCCCATAGGGCATAAATGATATGGGTGTGGCCAATTGTATATATCTCTATTACTGTGGAACTAACTCAGAATGCTTATATTTCTCTTCCTGAATTGTAAATATTGATAATCTTCACTAGCTGGTTACCACGTACCCTTTTTCACCTTGCTTCTTTTACTTGTTGAAATTTGTGTCTACCTTCTTATTCTCTTATTACTTTTCACCATATAGGTGGATAGATATTCATGCCTTAGGGTTCCTTATCAAGAAGCTTACACGTCTTAGTACACACATGATCTATTGAAGACCTCACATTTACTCATCGTAAGCATGATGCAAAATTGAGTTCTTCTGACACAAATCTTCTACAACCACATTCAATCTCTTACCAAATGTCATTCTGGATGTTGGTATCGTTGTATTACGAATAAAATGAACTAAAGGCTAGGCGCCTCAGGGAAATGTATAGTGTTGCGGGAGTCCGTTCACCTTGAAGTGGAACTGTTGTGGCAGGGAATGTCACTAGTTGTGATTCTTGCTGCTCTAGTTTCATTTTGCCCCTCCTACAACACAAGAATAAAAGTTAGGAGTTTGAATTACAACTTAGCTCTACCACGCGATCTAGAGCAAGAAAAAGAGTGAAAGTCCTAAATGCCATGTAGCCTCCTACTTATAAGTGTGGTTCACAACACACCTATAAACAAGACTCTACTACACACGACTTGTAGATTCCCTAGGATAGAACTGCTCTGATGACAATTTTGTCACACCCCAAACCTGAAGAGGCGTGGTCGGCACTCGATTCCATACTCAGCTCGAGTGTATCACTCTGTAACTGTGAACTCTAGAGGGGTAACCCTCAACTTAGTCTGATGAGGCCATATTTTGAATCATTTGAAAATAATGTCAACAACCAGTAATACCAAACTAAACATCTACAAAGGGCTGGTAAAGCCACAATACTGATATTAAAAAATGTACATGACTCGTCTACAAGCCTCTAGGGATAAGTGAACTGTATCGTGGTCAGGACAGGGCCTTGACCTACCCATCAAACCTTTATATATATAATGGACTCAAAGGTATAGACCTGGTAACTACGAGGAAGTGGAGCTTACCAACCAAGCTGATGTTTGACTTTGTCTACTGGGAAGGTCTATCTAGTTGTCTATCATGACCTACAGGCATGAAATGAGTGTCCCCAGCAAAAGGGATGTCAGTACGAAATAATGTATTGAGTATGTAAGGCAATAGGATAATTAAACTAAAACTAAACTAATAATATAATAACTAAAAGTACCTGGGAGTCAAATATAATTTGAATATATGCTTACTTGTTGATACTGACTCATCTCTCTCAATATAGTAAGTAAAATAGTTGTCCAGTCCTATAAGGCTCGGTATGTGTAACTGCTCTGCCAAAATAGGCTCGCTAATAGGTGCTCGATTATACTAGGCTCTGTATCTCGGCCATTCTGGGCTCGCTCATTGATCTCGCCCAAACTCACACCACAAATATAGGTAGTGAGGCGGTCGATGCAATAATAAAACCCAACGCAAGTCGGGATCGAATCCACATGGGGTTAGAACTGGGATTAGGTATATGATGACCCAAAGGGTCATCTTATGAAGTAAGACTTCATTCCAGTCTCATTACCCCTAAAAAGATAAATTTTATTTACCTCGGTTTGCGTGCGCAGTCTGGTAGTGAAATCAGAAAGCTTTTATGTGAAAATATGAGAAATAATAAATTTGGAATTAAAAAAAATTGGTTTTAGTTGACTTTGGTCAACATTTTGAGTAAACGGACCGGATCTGTGTTCCGATGATCCCGAGAGGACTGCAGTAAAATATGGGACTTGGGTGTATGCCTGGAATTTAATTCCGAGGTCCCTAGATCCATAAATCAATTTTTGAAGAAAATTATTGTGCTAGATTTTAAATGAAATAAAGAAATGAAATTATGTTTGAACTTGTTGGTATCTGGCCCAGTACAAGTTCCCGGTACAAGTTTGTTATAATATTTAAGTTCTATCTATGAAAATTTGTGAGAACCGGAATTGATTTGACGTGATTCGGACGTTTGGTTGAGAAATAGTGAATTTGAAGTGTTCTTGAGAAAATCATGAGTTTTGAGGTTTAATTCGTAGATTTAGATGTTATTTTTGTGATTTGATCGCACGAGCAAGTCTGTATGATATTTTTATACTTGCGTGCATGTTTGGTTTGGAGCCCCAAGGGCTCGGGTGAGTTTCGTATAGGCTACAGAGTGATTTTAGAACTTAAATTTTTGCTGTTGTAACTGGTGTCTGGTACAGGTCTATGATCTTGCATTTGCGAGATCAGGCTTCGCAATTGTGAAGCTGACAGACCTCGGAAATGCGATGATTTTTTCGCAAATGCGAAGAATGCCTGGGAAGGCCATCCTCGCAAATGCGAGTTTTTGGCCGCAAATGCAAAGGCCTTCAGATGTCGCAAATGCGACACTTTAGTCGGAAATGCGAAGATTGCCAAATGCGGCATTTCTATCGCAATTGCGAAGGCCGCTGGAATTTCAAAGGGTTCGCAATTGCGAACCCCTGAACGCGTTTGCGATAACCGCAGCCTGTTAAGTGGGATTTTAGACGGGATTTTCACCCATTTTTTCAATCGTCTCAAACCCTAAACCTCCATAAGCGATTTTCCAAAGACCCAAACTTCTCCAATCATTGGCAAGTGATCTCTAACTAATTCCTTTCAATCCTTAACAACTTTTAACAAGATTTCAACCTAGAATCTACTGTTTTCTTGGTAAAAAAATTGGGATTTTTGGGTTAAACTTAGGAATTTCAAAATTTGGGGATTTAGACCTCGAATTGAAGTCGGATTCGAAAACCAATTGTATATCCGGGCTCGGGGGAGAATGGGTAAACGAGTTTTGGTACGAACCTCGAGTTTAGACCAAGCGGGCCTGGGGTCGATCTTTGTCTTTTGATAGGAAAACATGGGAAAACCATGATTTTTCATTAAAGTTAATTCCTTTAGCAATAATTAATGATATTGAACCAATTGTGATTAGATTCGAGCGGGTTAGAGGCAAATTCTAAAGGAAAAGTTGTGCTTGAGCAGTGAGTTGCTTGTGAAATTGAGGTAAGTATTTGGTTTAACCTTTACTTGAGGGAATAGGAATCCCCAACTTAAATTCTATGTGAGATTACAGTGTTTACGATACATTCCGGTTGGTTTCGTTGTGAAATGATAATTTGTGAAGTTTACGAATAGTACAGCTTTTTGTTTACAATTGTTGAGACATAAATATTGCGAAAGGCTTTGACTTCAATTGTGAAATATTCTTTATAAATAAAGAGATGTGATATTCTGGTAGGAGCGGGTTGTGCGCTGCAACAAGGAGCAATAAGGGAGGATATTCATGTTTTACTAATTTTAAACATAAAGACTAGAATACTCACCGTTTTACCGTTATCATTTTATACTCTGCACTTATGGTTATTTTAAATTGAAACTTGGAAATTTTTGTGAAGATTGGTTATAGATGTGATATGGAAAAGTTATTTGAGTTATTTATTAATTTCAACAAATTATTGTTTATTTAGTTTAGGATTTCCTTCTTGCTTTATTATACATTGTACACATGTGATATTATAAATGCCCCGTCGTAGCCTCGTCACTACTTCGTCGAGGTTAGGCTCGGCACTTAACCATACATGGGGTCGGTAGTAATGATACTGCACTCTGCACTTCTTGTGCAGATCCAGGTTCCGGCCAGAGTTGAGTTATTGAGTAGTAGCTGAGCATTCGTACGGAGACACGAGGTAGATCTACTAGCATCTGCAAATTCCTGGAGTCTTCTCTTTATTGTTCAGATTGTTGTTTTATTTCATTCAAAACAGATATATATTTCTTTCAGCCAAATACTTGTAGTAATCTTTAGTAGTTCGTGAATTGTGACTCCATACCCTGGGTAGTTATATATATCTAGCATTAGTTCGTGGTTCGTTTTATTATTTTGAATAATATTTCTGATGTCATTTATTAGAAAGTATTAGATTTCATTTTTTCTTTAAATTGTCTACTTATATTTAAATAATTTCCTTTGTTAAAGAAAACGGTTAGTAAATTTCTCTAACATTGGCTTGCCTAGCAAGTATGATGTTAGACGTCATCACGATCCCGAGGGTTGCGAATTTGGGTCGTGACAAGTTGGTATTAGAGAACTAGGTTTCTTAGGTCTCACAATTCACGAACAAGCTTAATACAGTCTGAAGGATCGGTACGGAGACATATGTACTTATCTCTCAGAAGATATAAAGTTAGGAACAAACTCAATTTTTATTTCTACTCTATCGTGTGATTCTTGTTGTTCTCTAATACTGATTAAGCTCTCATATTCTCTCGCATATGGCGAGAACACGTGCTTCCTCTTTCGCTGACCAACAATATGGTCCCCCAGCAGTAGCAGCTCCTACTAGGGGCAGAGGCCGAGGAAGGACTCAGCCCATTGCTCAGACAGTAGCCCCAGCTGCGGAGACCCGGATAGAGATTAATGAGGGGGTTCCAGCTCAGACCGTTCCAGCGGGACCAGCTTAGGTCCCATAGGGGTTTATTGCTACCCCGGTGCTTCACGATGCTTTGGTCTGATTAGTGGTCCTTATGGAGAGCGTAGCCCAGACAGGCTCACTCCCTGTGGCAGCAGTCGTATCTCAGGCTGGAGGAGGAGTTCAGACTCCTTCTACCCACACTACTAATCAGACTACTCCTCAGATTCAGACCCCAGCAGCCAATCCAGTTGGGGTAGTTCAGCCAGTTGTTGCAGCACCGCTTGTTGATGGAGCAGTTATGTCCTCAGATGCTTTGTGGAGACTGGACAGGTTCATTAAGCTTTTCCATGTTCATTTCAGTGGTGCTACTTCATAGGACCCTCAGGAATATCTTGATAGTTGCCATGAGGTTCTTCGAAACATGGGTCTTTTGGAGACCAATGGGGTCGACTTTGCCTCTTTTCATATGACTGGTTCCGCCAAGAAATGGTGGAGGGGTTATTTGTTGACTAGACCAGCTAGGTCACTTGCTCTGACATGGGATCAGTTTTCTCACCTCTTTTTGGAGAAATTTTTGCCTATTACTACTAGAGAGGAGAATCGTCGTCTGTTTGAGCGACTTCAGCAGGGCAGCATGACTATCACCCAGTATGAGAATCGCTTTGTGGACTTGGCTCGACATGCTATCCTTTTGTTACCCACAGAGAGAGAGAGAGGGTCAGGAGATTTATTGAGGTCTTTTCTCAGCCCATCAGGTTGCAGATGGCCAAGGAGACATGGATTGATATTTCCTTTTAGGATGCGGACAGTGTGTCCAGGAGAGTTGAGACGGTTCTCGAGATGGGAGGTCATGGTTCAGACAAGAGACCTCGCCATTCCGGTGGATTCATCGGTGCCTCATCTGGAGGCGAGGTTAACTTAAGCAGAGGCTATTCCATTCAGCACTTCAGGCTTCACATCGTACCTTAGGCGATCGTGGTTCTTATACGCCTCCTTCTGCTCAGCCAGTCACAGTGCACCATCGGCTCCTATCAGAGCACCTCCTTTGCAAAGTTATTATCGCGTTCAGCCGGCTCGTCAGGTTCAACATCTATATCAGGAGGGATTGAGTGTGGAGAATATGGGCATGTTCGGAGAGCTTGTCCGAGATTTTCAGATAATCAGCATCAGTACCAGGGTTCTCGTGCCATAGTTCCGGCACTAGCTGCAGCACCACCTGCCGAGCCAGCCAGGGGTAGGGGTCAAGTAGCTAGAGGTAGGGGATAGATTGTTAGAGGTGGAGGTTAGGCCGCTAGGGCTGGAGGCCAGCCCGCTAGAGGTGGAGGTACACCTATCAGAGGTCCTCCCAAAGACGTGGTTCAGGGTGGCGGGGCCCAACCTCGATTATATGCATTTCCAGCCAGACCTGAGACGGAATCCTCTAATGCCGTTATCACAGGTACCATTTCAATTTGCAATAGAGATGCTTCAGTTTTGTTTGATCCGAGGTCTACTTATTCTTATGTGTCATCATATTTGGCCTCGTATTTGGTTGTGCCTCGTGATTCCTTGAGTGTCCCTATTTATGTGTCTACGCTGGTGGAGGATGCTATTATTGTAGATCGTGTGTATCATTCGTGCATGGTCGTTATTGAGGGTATTGAAACTAGTGTAGATCTTTTGCTTCTTGATATGGTGGATTTCGATGTCATATTGGGCATGGATTGGCTATCACCTTATTATGCCATCTTGGACTGTCACGCCAAGACAGTTACATTAGCTTTGACGGGATTACCTCGATTAGAATGAAAAGGGACTCCTGGTCATTCTCCCAGTAGAGTGATTTCTTATGCCAAGGCTCGTCGGATGGTTGAGAAGGGATGTTTGGCTTATTTGGCTCATATTCGTGATTCTGATGCTGAAGTTTCTTCGATAGATTCGGTGCCTATTGTTAGCGAGTTTCCCGAAGTGTTTCCTGCAGACCTGCCGGGGATGCCACCCAATAGGGATATTGATTTTTGTATTGATGTGGCTCTGAGAACTCAGCCCATTCCATTCCTCCCTGCCGAATGGCCCCACCGGAATTGAAAGATTTGAAAGAGCATTTGCAAGACTTGCTTGATAAGGGCTTCATTAGACCTAGCGTCTCTCCCTAGGGTGTACCGGTTTTGTTCGTGAAAAAGAAGGATGGATCTATGAGGATGTTTATAGATTACCGGCAATTGAATAAAGTCACCGTCAAGAATAAATATCCATTACCGAGAATTGATGATTTATTTGATCAGCTTCAGGGTGCCAGGGTGTTTTCGAAAATTGATTTGAGATCGGGCTACCATCAGTTGAAGATTAGGGCGTCCGATGTTCCTAAGACAGCCTTTCGGACAAGGTATGGACACTACGAATTTCTAATGCAGAATTAAATGAAAAGTCATAGAAGCAGGATCTCTAGTATGCAAATGTGAAAACACAGAATTAAAATAATCAGGAAAATCCTAGAGGCGGGATCTCTAAACATGTATAGTATTCACGTAATTCAATCAGCACTATTAAATCCTATAGGTAGGATTTCTACCCAGATTTTGACAAGAGGTATAAGAAGAACCCTCCACCCCTCAGCTTTTACTAATTAACCACAAATATGTTATTACAGAGATTATTACAGCCCAGAATATCGAATGAATTACATAATAATAACAATTACACTATAGGGAGCCTTCATAGACCCAATCTAAACATGGGAACCAGACCTTCAATCATAACAGCTCTAAAGCATAGTAGTGATCCATCCATGGCACATAAAAATTAGGCTTCCAATGTGTCAAAGTTCCCAAGGGCCTCAGGGAACCCAGGGCAATGCTCACACCATAACCATGTTTAGAAGATAATTCATAAAAGATTGCAAAGCCAGCCCTAATGTGCCAGAGTTCAAAGGAATCTCAAGGACCCTAGGCAGTGCTCACAATGGGGGTGGTTGAGAACCTAAATGACTAAGAGTAGGAGTTTAAAACCCAGTACATAAAGGAAAAAGGGGCAGGTTTTAAAAAACAGTTCAATTTCAAAAGAAAGAAAGTTCAGAACACAGAGTTGCAAGCAGAACTGCACCAAGAAACAAACAAGGTTCATGTTCAGCACATAGTCAAACAGGATGATATCTAGTTAAGCTAGATACTCATGCTAGTATTTAGAACAATCATGGCTTAAACACATTGGCAGAAACACTTGAATTAAGCAGACAAGACATATGAATTAAACCACAAACATATTTTGGTTGCATGCTTAAAGTATTTGACAAAGTTCAGAACAAGAAACAGATTAAACTTAAAACTAACTTAGGAAAGGGTTCACATTATTTGAAGTAACTTAGTCTGAAGTTAACATTGTTACTAAATGAGATTATGTAATCATACAAAAAGACAGAATTATGCCGAGGATTGAAACAGACTAGTAGAATAAAGCATAAAGAATAGAATAGCAAGAGTTAGGGCATACCAGTTGAGAAGAAAGCAAGTAAGAATGCAATAGCAGTTAAATTCCATAGAATTTGGCCTTGGCTTTCAGACGGTCAAATAATAGCAACTTAGCATAGAAAATCAGAACAAGAGAGAACAAAGAGAGCTTAAGCTTTTGTGATAATAAGAGAGTTCCAGTCCTAAAGAGGGTGAGGAAGGGGTTTAAATAGCACTCCATGAAGTAAGCAAATAAGGTAATAAACTAGTCCTACATAAATAAGGTATGAGAATAAATTAACAATCAATTTGAGTCGGCATGAATCAATTAACAGAATAGAATAGCATAAAATCAGGCTAGTACCACTTAATTTAAGGAAAACATTATATGGAATCAATAAGTGGTCAAGTACTAGATTAAATAAGGTAAAGAAATAATTCCAGAATCAATTAGAAGTCGGCTTCAATTAACTGGACATAAAAATCAGGTCAGTACTGTTTAGGTTAAGGAAAGTAGAACAAGTTAACAATCAAATGATGGACCAAATAAGGTAAGAACAGGTAAATCGAATAAGTAAACACCAGTACTATACAAAAAAAGAAGACTGATTTCAAACCCTAATTTGGGGTAAGTGAAATCAATTAGCAATTAACGCCAGAGTTAAAGACAAATAGGCAGAAACAGTAAAAGGAAAAATTAAATAATCGTAACCCTAAAAAAATAGGCAGAAACACAAAGGCATATAGATGGAACTAATTAAAGTAAGTAAAATCGGTCAAAAAGGAAAACCAGTAAAGGTTGAAACATTTTTTAGCAAAAATCTATTAAAAGTCAAAACCCTAATTCTAGGGTAAACAAGATCGGTCAGAAATAATAATAGAAAAAGACTAGAAAATATAGAGATAGAAGTATTGAAATATTAACAGAGAAATACTAAAACAAACATAAAAATCGTCTCAGATCTGGAAAGATATGAACCCTAAGTTTAGGGTAAATAACATATTCAACCAAAAATAGCCAGATTCGTGAGGGATAGAGAAAATATAGACGAAGAGTAGCATAAAAATAAACAGAAGTTAAACCAAATCTGGTTTGAACTAGTGATACGAAAATATTCGTACTCACGGGTATTGGGGTGAACACAGACGTAAATAGCCGAGATATGAGAGACTTTGAACCAAATCTGGTTCGAGTCTCTTTGAGATACACTTTCTATTTGAGGCAAATGAGTCAAGTAATATCAAAGGCGGGTAGTAAGTAAGGGGTTAAAGCCAAATAAGGCAAGGAATCAATAGAGGATCCCATGAATCAGAGGAAAAATATGAAGGCGGGCTAGGGTTTGAGAGGGAAAGGGGTGAGGAGAGGAGAGTATCAAAAGACGGCGGGTGGGGAGAAATGAATTAGGGTTTAGGGTGTTTGGTTAATTAAAAAGGGGCGGAGGATTAGGGGTCGTTGATCTTTTGAGATCAACGGCCAGGATTAGATTTTAGTAGCCGGGCGGGTTATTTGGACGGGTATGGGTCTGGGTAATTGGGTTAGTGTATTGGGTATTGTGTTATTGGGGCGGTTAGGTATTGGGTTGGGTAGGTCCGAAAATTAATTAGAAAAGGGCTATATTTTAAATACCTAATTAAACTAATAAAATAATTTATGAAAAAAATTAATAAATGAAAAAAATTCCATTTGTATATGAAAATGATTTAAAATAATTATTTAATAATATAAAAATATAAAAAGTCATTTTTTGTGTAAATAATGCAATTATGCATATATGGGCTACTATTGCAACATTATTGCAATTATAGCCTAAAGATGCAAATATAATTATACATAAAATGATTAAAGCTCAATATGAATATAAATGATAAAAATTGAGTAATAATCATCATAAAATTATTTGTGATGTAATTAGTAATTATTTAGATAATAAAATGCCGGAACAAATTGATTAAAATCCTTTTAAAAATTACATAAAATTATGGAAAAATATTGATTAATGCTCATGCACAATCTTGAAAGTATATATATATTTTTAAAATATATATATATAGGAAAAATTGGGTATCAACAGACAGCATTTAACATATTCCGGGATTTGTGGCCAAAATGGTCGCTCACACTTGAGCTATTATTCTTGATGAAGGATTTGGATATTCATAAGCCAAATGTCCTTAGGCGGTTCAAGGAGCGCAAGGGGTGGAAGTGGTTCACTCACCCGGTCTTAGATGCAAATGAGCACTTGGTCAGGGAGTTCTACGCAAACGTAGCTCACATCAAGGCGGGAACAAAAGTGATGAAAGTGAGGAATTTGAAAGTTCGTTTTGATGCCTTTGATTTGAATGCTTATGTGGGTTTTGAGCAAGTGGAAGTGGTCCAGTACATGGAGAAGCTAGCTTTGGGTGAAGCAACTCGCCCTTGGATAGATGAGATTTTGGCTACCCCAGGATTGATCCAAGCTTGAATGAGAACAACCTCCAACTTCCGAGCAGTTTTGGTGGCTTCTGTTATGGTGGGGTACCTAATCAATGTGGGTGCCATCATGTCAACCAGAATCACGTTTGCACAAGAATGAAAAGTCCTACCCCTTTCCGAAGACCCTCACAGAGTACTTCAATGATGCAAAGGTGGAGCCAGGGCCATATGACACAAAGGTAAAAGCTAAGAGGCCTTTTCTTGGTATCACGTGCAGGGTGCGGACAACCCAATGTTCAAGGGGAAGGACACTAACACAGTTGGACAGTCTAACGAGCCAGCAGTGGTAGGTTCATAGGTTGTTGTTGAGCCATCTACAGCTCCCATGCCTTCCATAGCAGCCGGATCTTCCACCGGGAAAGCCGCCATTCCACTACCTTTATCCTCTAGGCCACCCAGTTCAGTTCTAGTGCCATTCTCATCCACCTATCCTCTCGTTGTGTTGCGAGTCTCCCAGACATTGGCGAGCCTCAACAACTGGATACAGACAACACTTCTAAGATGTATGACATATCCCGTAATGTTGCAGCGCAGTCCTCTACTCCAATAGGGTCAAAGGTACCTCCGTCAGTGGAGGAAACATTGAAGAAGATTCTGGACAACCAGAAAACTATCATGGACACTCTAGTAGCTCAGGGGGGTTGCCATTGGGGAGTTGGCCAAGCAAATGAAGAAGATGAGAAAGTCCCAAGCTTAGAAGAAGACAGTGGAAAGTTTGAGACAGGAGGTGAAGAAGTTAGCAGCAGCAGGTGAATTTCCCTTTGACTTACCAGTACCAGCTGATCCAGCAACACCATCAGTAGAGGCACCATCAGCAGAGGCATCAGCTGACCAGTTTGACGAGCCAGATCTCATTGCCTCCGCTGCTGAGGAGATGTTTCAGCTGCTCACCAACCCTGTGGTCCCTCAGCCCGAAGATAATGATATACAGTTAGAGAAGACCGAGGGTGGTGATGCTTCCAGTCACCCCGAGACCACATAGGGAGTTTTCTTTACTCTCTACCCTCTTATGTTTTAATTTTCTAAGCATTGGGGACAATGCTTGTTCTTTTTCTGGGGGGTGGTCTATTTTGATATTTTGGATGATTTGGAGTGTTTATGACATTTGATTACATTTTGGGCCTGTAATAGCTTAAATACTCTTTTTTTCTTTTTTCTTTTTTCTTCATTTTCTCCCTCATTATGTATATAATCATCCCTATTGTATATATTCATTTGCTTTACCTTCAATAGTTTATTTCGGAGCTTCTTCGTGTTGTTTTTTTAATAGAATAGCTTCTTAATTACCTTATTAATTTCTTTTTGATTTGTCAGCTTCTTCTTATGTTTTAGTGAACAATAAGACTTTGGTTTTCTTAATGCCACGGTTCTTTACAAAAGTGGGTCTTGTGTGAACCGGGTGGCTCTTCCCGACAATAGATGGCGTGACAACCTTCTTAAGGGATTGAGTCAATTCTTGATGTTTAGGTAGAAACAAGTAGTGTTAATGAATAAATAAGGTTCGAGCATGTTTCACTTGGTACCAACACACTTAACTATGCGTTTATGGTTAAAACAAGTTTTTGGAAAGAAATAGCTCTAGTTAGTGACCTTGTGACTCTTGTGTTGACTTAGGCAATCATCGGGTGGTTTAGTTGAACCATTAGCGATTTAGAATCTTGAATGCAGTTGTTATGGTCCTTTGTGATTTCTCTTTAACAATACGGTTGTGTGAAAGGTGAGGTATTTTGTTTAGTCCAAGTACCTGCGTGAATGGTGTAGAACTTGCCCCGAATATGTTTCTAGGCGAAATTCTAAGTTAGCTTAGCTTGAGAAGTGATTGTAGGCTCTCCTTGGCCCATTTTGAAACCTCTCATGGCCCACCAATGATATCATCCTTAGTAAACCCTTTTGGGCCTAAAGCTTTTTTATTCGACAACCACATTACAAGCCTTTAACTATTTTTTAGTGACTCTCTCTTGGCACCTGACTTTTCTTTAGCCCTCATGTGATTCAAATGAAAAAAATATAAGTTTGCGGGAGAGATGAGGAGTTTAAATATGGTTTCAAAGCACAAAAAGACAAAAGAAATGAAGAAGAGGAAAAGGCAAAGAAAAATAAAGGAAGAGCAAAGAAAAACTCAAAAAGAAAGTGAATAATGTGAAAGGGATGAAAAGATGCAAAAGTGCAAAGCATGGAGAAAACAAAGAAGGAGATTATGAATAGAATGACAAAGAAAGAGTGATGTCAATTCTCTGTAATCTCCCTAAGGAAAAAGAAAATGAGTCAAAGAGTCGGCAAAGTATGAGCCAACAAGAGAATATGAAGTGCTAAAGGAAAGATGAACTGATTCCAATCCGTTATTTCCCTGTTTAGTCCAAAAGCCTTCATTACATGCCGAAAAATCTCTACGTGATTTCAAGCCGAGCGAGATTACCTTAGTGGTGATCTACATGAGGGGCAAGCATATGGTACTTAGAGACGGGCTTGTGACATTCTTTTGAGAGTGATGAGTGAGTCTTCCTCGAGTCATTGTTTTGAATTCTTCATTTGTGAGTGAGATGAGCTTCCTAAGAGTATAGGAGGAGGAGTTTGGGATCCACAGCGACTTGCATGAAAGTGAGAGCTTTCTTAATGAACAAAGTCAACCTTTGATGCTCAAGTGTCACATTAGAGCCATTTGTGCTCCAATATTCAAATCATAGGCTTGTTAATGATTCATGAGTGTATAGGTAATTGTTGGTACCAATTGATTTATGTTCAACTCAACTTAAGCCAGACGAAATATACCTTTTTTCTAGTGGAGGTGGGAATTTCCTTAATTGCTTGAGGAAAAGCAAAAGCTTAAGTTTGGGGGAGTTGATAAGTAGGGATTTTAACCGCTTATTTGCTCTCTTTTACTTGCATTTTAGCTCAAAAATGCTTAAAGGTATTCCCGAGAACTAATGAAATAAACTTTATTGCAGTAATATTGGGAAATGAGCCAAAAAAGTGAAAATCAACTCAATAAGGAGTCAAAATTGGACAAGGACCAAAACAATGCAAAAATGCTTACAGTGCGGACCGCCCAATGTTGTGTGCGGGCGCAAACAATGAATAAGACATGTTAGATTTTCTTCAGAAAATGTGGACCGCACAACTATTGTGCGGCCGCAGAAGAGAGATTCAGAGAGTTGGAATTTTGTGTTGAAGATATGCGGACCGCACCATTATTGTGCGGCCACACTCACAATTGTGCGACCCCCAAACGACCAGAATCAGAGAGCCTTGATTGAAGATGTACAGACCGCACTATTATTGTGCGGACCGCACTATTATTGTGAGGCCGCAAGATTCAAAGTGCGGCCTGCATAAGAAGGTCTAGTCTCAGCCCAATCTCAAGTGTGCGGCCGCACTCAGAAATGTAAGGTCCGCACAAATAGATGAAGTGCGGTAGCATCCCACTTTTATGCGACCGTAGAAGGCCCAGTTGACCAGTCAATCTCAGAGTGCGTACCGCACTCAGAATTATGCGGCCGCACAACCTCCGTAGGGGTATTTTTGTCAGATATATTCAGCTTAGTATAAATAGAACTTTTTATCATTTTTAGGTTAAGTTTTATCAGTGTAGAGCACCTGAGCGATTTTCTTTAATGTATTGAGTAATATTGTACTAGATTAGCTTATAAACATTAGATTTTCTTTCCATAATTAATTATTATGCATTCTATCTTAATTTCTTCTTTTATTTCTTCATTTGCTATGAGTAGCTAAACCCTTAGCTAGGGTTGTGACCCAACCCTAGTATGGGTATTTAATAGGTTATTGATTTAGGACTTATTTATGATTGGGTATATGTTATTTAGCCTTGTTCTTGCTTGAATTCTATAATTAATTGCTGCAAACATTGATTCATGCCTATTTGACTTAGTCTCTACTTGAGAAAGAGAGACTAAGTCTAGGAAAACTTGGCTAACTAGGAATTTGAGTGAACTCAAGAAATTGATAGCCCCAATTAAAGGGTCGAACCTAGAGATAGTAAGACCCAACTAGAGCATTTATCACTTGCTTTGTGAAATACCCATTGGGACTTGAGAAAGTCTAATCGGGAAAAGTCACTCAAACTACTGAGAGGTATAGAGGGAGTAACTGAGTGTGATTGCTATAATGTATCCCGTATCAACCAAACATGCCCTAAAACTCTAAATCCGTTAGGTAATCAACTAGGCGGAAGTCGCAACCCTAGATCTTTTATCATTTGAAAAACAACCAAAACCAAAAATATTGTCTCCTAGTTTTACAATTGCAATCAATAGCTTAAAGTAGAAGTAGAAACAACAAACAAGAATGTGGAAGTGTAATCTAGAGCATATCATATAGTTACACTAAATATATACCTAATCCCAATTCTAACTCCCTGTGGATTCGATTCCGACTTGCGTTGGATTTTATTATTGCATCGACCGCCTCACTACCTTCCAACTCTCTTTGTACTTCATGATCCTCAATATTTGTAACCTCCATGGTAAAATGATTAACTTACTTTATGTAATTTCAATTATGATCTCATTCTGAGCTTACATCAATTGACTTATGGCCTACTTTTACGTACGAAAATATGGGGTGTAACACATGGCCCTCATCTGAAATTAACTTCCAGCCGTCTTGATTAATAGGGGTAAAAGTATAAATATAAAAAAAATTAACGGTTAACAGTTTATCCTATAAGAAAATTGAGTAATCTGTACCTAAATCGTTAAGCCGTAAATTACAAAATTTCAATCTGTTCACCAATCGTTACCCTGATAACTCGATGCCAATAAGCCAAAAGCCATTTTTTCGGTTCGGTTAACGGTTATGGTTCGGTTTTGAATATCCCTAAAAATAAGTGATTTACTTACTTATTTTTCTGATGTTTGTTTGGGTAGTAGAAAATATTTTTTGAAAAATATATAATTTAGACAAACACTACGAGAGATGGGGAAGGTTGAAAAAGAGTTTTGAAAAATATTTTTCCTACATTTAGTAAGGAAGTTACTTTCTTTCAATTGAAGGAAAATGAGTTCATCATGAGGAATATGTTTTACAGAACATTTAACCCAACCAAACATGAAAAAGTTGAAAAATATTTTTTTTAGAAAATATTATCGATCATACCAAACACACCCTATGTATACAAGTTATCTAACCCTAAGAAATCCCTAACAAATGTGAAAAAAGATTACTAGAAATCCTAGTTTCCTAGTTTAATACAAAATCTACATTACAATATATTACCATATATTTACACTGCCTTCGGCTTTATGACTCAAATAGCATTATATTGCTTCAGAAAACTGGCACGTTTATGGGTAATTTTGCGGTTGACTGCTCCCTTTTTGCAGCTAGCAGATCACTTTTGCGGTTTGCAGAATACGCCGCCTAATATAATTAACTATATTTAAGTAATAAAAATTATTTAAAAATATTTGTCATACTTTTATTTGTTTGGTACTTATTATTGAATAAAATAGTTTAAACCGCATTATCACAAAACTAAAAATTAAAATAAGAACTCTTTTACCTGTTCATTTTAGATATGCACACATTTCTAATTTGAGTATGTTAAAATATTTTCCTACTGGATGATAGTGAAAGTTGAAACGAAAACCTCTATTTATTGCGATAACATCTTGAATCATGTAAATTAGCTCCATTTTAAAACTTCGCCAAATTGAGGGTGGGTATTTTTATTTGTATTATAGATCTGCAACTAATGGATTAAGCTGTTTTGGAAATGGACAAGTTCCCCGCAGTTATAATCTTTCAACATCTCCATCTTATCAATCAAATTTATGATTGATGTTTCTTTCTTTCATACCCCAAATAAAAGTATTTAAGAGAACCTTCACTTACGATACAAGCTGTGGTTAGTTCTGCCCGTGATATATGTAGACTAACCTAACTGTTGAGTCATGATTAATGAGACTTTTGCTTTTCATAAGCTCCTTTCTTATCACTGGACCTTTTTTTTTAATGGTCTTTTGAAATTCTAAAGTGTGGCTGCCCCAAAGCTAAAAAGCAATCCAAACAAAAACAAAAAAGTTGCGCAAATTAGGGTTAAAAGATTTAGTGGAGATTTGTCTCTTCCCTTTTTATCTTTGACTTCATTTTTCTAAAAAGACCGAAATTTGGAATAGGAGAGTCAATGATACAACTTTTACAAGCAAAAGCAATCCAATTTATTGGATTCTGCCACTAGCAGAAGACAAGTAAAACCATGACATTCTAGAATATTCATTGATCATTCAACTTCACCATTTGTCTATCAAAAGCTCTTTCGAATATGAAGTGCAAATTGATACTTTAGCGAAGAGTCACAATTGAGAGAAAATATACGTTGAAGTTGACGTGAAAATATTGGTTCAACATGGGTTTTCTGTTTCCAATTAATGAATAGTGTATGATTATGCTTATTAATATTGTCTATTGACACTCGATGAGTAAATAATAATATCTGATAGAATAGTGGAGTTGTATATACAAACTGATTCGCCACCGCTACAAAAAAATAATGCCTAGTGACACTAAGGGCTGGTCTCCATAAACGTCTGAAATGGGAAAGTGACCATAAAAGACAAAGCGAAAAGGCTCCGAGATATTAGTGTCCCTTTGCTCAATGAAAAGAAAGATTCTTTAGCAAGAACACGATAGTGCAAATGGATCCGAAGTCGGCAAAAAGGTATTCTTACTATTTCGAGAATGAACTACTTTTCCTTTGATTTTCATCTTCCCATGCAATTTTTAAATATTTTTATATAAAAAAAAGAGTTCTCAGTTTTATACGTTTCAGGGGAAAAGATCAAAACTATCCTTATAGTATCTTTGAACAATCTTGACTTCCGTTAAACTTTAGGGATCGTTTGATACGCGAACTAAATTATTCCGGAATTATAGCCCTGGATTAATTTATTCCACTTGAGAAGTGAGATAAAATAATCCCAAGTATGATGGGATAAGGTTTGATAGATGGGATGAAATTTATTTGTGTTCGGTATAAGTTGGGATAAATTTATACCGTCAACCAAATAAAATATGTATTTAATCGCACACTTTATCCCACCTTATTCAGCGTAACAAACAACCCTTAGGCTAATACTATTCCCGCCCTTAGGCAAAAATCTTTTGTTGCCAAGTTATTGACTCCTCACGAAGTTCAACCTAAGGGTAAGTATAACCATAATCAAAAGTTACAGAAGCAAACTTGGACATGTAGAATCAAACTCACTTTAGAACTCCATCAATAACAAAGGCAAATACGAGACAATTAGCTAATACCAAGAATAAAAATGAATTAAAAGTGTAACGTGTTGCAAAATATCGATGCCTTCATTCTCTACAAAAATTAAATACTTGGACTCTTGGTACTCTAAACCATATCATCCTTTTGGGAGATAATGAAACATTTTTTAATTTGATATTGCAGATGCACCTCTTTCATGTATTTTGGTATAAAATGGATCTTAGCTAAAAGGTAAATGCATTTACTTTTGCTGATAAATTGCCACCATTTAGAATGGTACTGTTGGACGTGTCATCCATAAATATTTTTGATGGATCGCATAAATGACTTCCCGACCAACATCTGCTTCCTAATTAAGGTGCACATGCCAAACCAAAAATGTTATCATTCTTAGCATCTTGACTTCATCTTACATTATCAAAAGGAACTACACCATACTATCACTCATCAGATAACTCAATGACACAGATTCGCATAATCACAGAGCTTACTAATTGACGCACATTCCTTCTTCTCCACCCCAAAAAAAAAGCAAATTGGAAGACAAAGTAGATTGTATGAAATGTCATAATCTTTTGTAGTTCAGCACACTGGATTCATGGACAATGTGGGTGAGATGATAAGCAGGTTCTCACATAAGATAACAATTCAAAGTTCCTTTTCCTCCAGTAAGGAAGGTAATTTTCCAAGAGAAGGCAGGTTTTTCAATACAGGACTCGTTGCGTCCAAGAACGAAAGGATCTATTAGCATAAGGGGAGCCAGTTTAGCAAAATATGAATACATATATTACCAGGATTTCATGTCAAACAATTATTTGATCTCATTTCTAGTATATACAAGAATATCTAGCCATGACGAGCAGAATTCCTAGCAGTGTACATATACAACAACAACTACCCAGCAAAATTCCTAAAAGTGTACATATAGACATCCTTTCAAACATTTTCGCCTCCCATGTTGGGTGACTTCTGATGAGGGATCACCTTCAAGCTCAATGGGAAGGACAAATCAGAAAAGACCACACCAACACTCATATCAAAACTTCTCTTCCTATTACCCCAAGCTGCTGGTTAAACACAGCCTGGAGATTAGAGCCTTTGAAAGAGGGAGAGCACATAAATGACCACAAAACACCATGCAGTAAGTCACTAAAGCCGAATGAAGGGATCAATTTTATCAGTGTCATTACCAACTATAAGGAAGTCCTTTTTTTATATTACACATTCTGGTGCTTTTCAACAGTTGTACCGTGCACTAAAATCTACTTCAACAGGTGAATTCACCTTCTTGGCAATCTTTAGTTAGTCCAAAGGCAATTCTGCACGAAAAAATAAACAGGCATATTATGCAATATGTGATGTAACAGGTACCACACTGCTTCGCTCTTGATTAAGAACATCAAGAAGGATACGAAAAGGATAAATACCATGTCAAATAAACCTTTGTATGGTGTTGCTCACCGATCAAAAAGGGGGCAGACTAACAGAATACGCCACTGAAAAAGGATACATAGGCACTTTTTATTAATGCTTCAATTGCCTTGCAATACCACATTTCCACACAGTACCAATGTCCCATTTCATTACACTTCAAACTAATGTCCCACGCAGAATAACTCTTGGGATTTCACAAACAGAAGCGCCCACATAAACCCTTCAATTACTCAACAAACATTTGCTGAATAAACTAGAGACTCATAAACCCATCCAAAATAGATTGTCCAAAAAAAAAAAACTAAAACTTACCATTCAAATACTACACACACCCCAGGCATAAAAAAGTTCAAAAGACTTGGTTACAAATTAGGGCCTTAGAACAACTGCAAAGTCATTTAGATTGCACGCGTAAAGATAATTTCTCTATATCTGTAGTGCTTCCAAAGGAAGAGAAGCATTCATTTAGAATCAAATGGTATATGTTGTAAATAGTAATAACTATAATACCAGTAAGGTCGCATTTACAGATGTTCATTTGGATACCGCTTCAAAGGTGAAGAATGGTGCAGAGACTGAACTTCAGAAGCGAAACATGCATTACCATCAAATGTTATATGTTGCATACATATAGAAATAAGCTTTAACATCACTAAGATCAGATATACAGATATTCACTACGGATACCTGTTCAGAGGTGAAAATTCAGCATGGTACAGAAACTGAAAATGAAGCTGCTTTATCAAATCCAACCATTCAACATTCACATGCCAAAGAAATTTCCAAACATTGTCTTCTTTAAACTTCCTAGAGTGCCTTAAATACAAAATTCCAGAAACTGAACAAGAAGCTGCTTTTCTTAATCCGATATGTGCATTTTGTTGGATTCCATTCAGAGACATCCAATAAACTAAGTGCATCCTTTGTTGGAGACTACAGTTCAATATCACATGCTGAAGCATTCAGCTAATTGTGTCTTGTTTAGCCTTTCTACAATAACTGGAAAAAAACTAACTATATTACCATCCGATTCCATCTTTTTTCCCCTATCACACCTCTAAAGATAAATACAGAATAATTGGTTTTTTGTGTGTGTGTGGGGGGGGGGGGGGGGGGGGGGTAGGGTAGTATGCCTGTTAGTAGTAGCTGGGAATACTCAATTTACACTTAAAGAGAGCAAATTAGGCTGCCAGAATCACTTTTGATGCAATCTAAACATCTTATGGAGAAATGAAGTATAAGTAGCAAGCTCCTTCTTCCTTCTTCCTTCTATCCCAAAAAAGTGAATACTGAAACATAGACAAGTGCATTAACCATGTATTTAAGAAATGGTCCATCCAACTATTAACCATCCTGAAAAGGAGCAAAATACTTGCCAGACTGGTTACACAGCACCAGTCTTAACTGTTGGTAAATTATATTCATGGTCTTAACATTGAGAGATTCAATGCAAGTTTATGTGGAGTGAAGTTCTTACTTCCAATATTCAATGAGGTAACACGGATTTCCTGATATCGTTATTTTCCTTCCATCCCTTCTCCTTTTCCTTCTGATACTGTTCTTGTCTCTTTTATTGTCTAGAGAACAAAAGAAGGCAAGATTAACGCACGGATCAGAGAGGACTTCAATCAAGTGCGGCACTAGAAGCTATGTAATAAAGCTGAATCAGTTTACATCAGGTCTCTTTAAATCAAGGTGTACATCAGGTTTCTTTTGATGATAACTCTACCAACCAATTAGCGAACAGATTTACCAAGACTGTTGTTCAAGATGATGTTGTCATGCACCCTAAGGTGGTGCTTGAGCAAAAAGTTAGACAATTTGCTCATGAAATTCCTTCGCAGAGTTTTGCTTCCATTTTAAGGCTTTAAACTCCAGTTTACCCTCTCACCTACGAATATGTCGAAAAGGAACAAGTATCATACTGCCAATTCTCAGAGCCATTCTGCCTAAGCTTTCATAATCTCAGTTGGATAAAATCCTTATTCCATGAGATGCTTGGCCAGTGGTATACTCCATTTTAAACGGTCAAAGACATCTTCTGTGGATTAAAGTTCAGTGACATAACTAAGAATCTTAAATATATTTAATTCATATATGATAGGTTATTCTACAATAATGAAAACCAAAAGCTAAGGGATCGCACATCATTGATTGCTTGTGTTGCTTTTCTTGCTTAAATGATCTCAACTGCGCTCCAATATGGATAAGAAACTTCAGTCCTTTTCCAACTACCCTTTGGCAGCAACTTTCGCACTTCTATTCTCCAGCGTACATGTAGGGAAACGTAGTCAAATCTGTAAACTCTATACTCACCTTAGTATAGAATCAGACATTGGGAAAATATGCATGTTGAGTTTGTGCCATAAATAGCCTGATATTTCTCATTCCACTTCCATATTTTACCTCTTGATGTTCTAATCTGTTGACACGATCTACTCCTTAGCACTTAAAAGAAATATGTATCCAGTTACAAATACAAGAAATAGTTTATATGGCTATTCAGGAGGAGAGATAATAATTAGATACCTAATTAAAGCACACAAAGTGTACCTGTTTCTGATGCATATGCTGCTTCTTTAACATTGAAAAGATAGTTGAATGAGTCTGTTTTTTAAGTTGGTAATTTTGGAAAAGGAAAACAAAGTTTAATTATATAAAGCAAAGTCACATATGCACAACAATTGTGGTGGCATCTGATTAGCTGTGAACTCTACAGAACAATCTTGCCCATGTGAAGAAAATAGATTGAAACAAAAGGGCATGCCTATGAAGTTCTTCAGTTAATGTGAAGAAAGGAGACCGAAACAAAAGGGCATGCCAATGAAGTTCTTCAATTAATGGGATATAGCAGGAAATTAACTTCTGTACCTCAGATTTTTCACAATACTAAGTAAAGGATCCCTCGAAATTCTCAACTGCAAAGTCTGAGGATTAAACAAATGATAGAACCACAGGCCATATTTCAGCCTGCTACCTTTATTGCACCGATCTCATCAATCTTTGAGCTCTTGTGCTGCAACATTTCAGCATGTGATAGCAGCAGAATTAGTTATAGGTGCTAGTGTAAGACCAAATGTAACTTGTTCAGAACAAAACACTTGACACTTTCTGGATATTTGTTTGGTTAAGATCGTTTGAAAGTTTTCTCACAAAAAAATAAAAAAATAAAAAATAAAAAAATAAAAATAAACCTACAAAAAAGGTTTGTGGTTAAGTTTTGAAACTACCTCATATAAATTGAAACGGAGGGAGTACACTAACTTACACACTCACAATTCCAACCAAAACAAATGACTGTCCATACATTTTTCTCACACAAATATTTCCTCAAAAAATATAGCTCCAAGGAAAACACTTCAATAAAGTTGTTCAAAAACCATATGAATTCAAAATCATTAAGTTCTACCTTGCTTCTCTTGTGTTTGTGCACGTCATTAAGATCCTCTCCATCATGCTTCCTTTTCTGGGATCAATTAAAATATCATAATCAGTCACCGCTATAAACACACGCGCTTTCAATTCTGTGAAGTACCACTGTTGCTTCTTGCTAAAGTCCTAAACTCATGCAAATATCGGTGATTTTCAACTAGCAGCTCAAGTAGAAGGTAGATAAGCATCACCGAACAAGAACATAAAATGGCAAGGAAAAAAAAACAAGTTTCGCAAATAGAAGTTTACAAAGTCAACCTCTCATCTAATTCAGTACATTGACAAAATGATGAGGTTACCAAATTCAAAGTTCAGTATACCGGGATAGGTTAGAGAGAGGCTAGCTTGAGTCATATCAAAGCTGCAGCAGCAAGAAAGAGTTTTATGCTGATGCGAAAGTGTCTAAAAAACTAAACATCTAAACCATACAGCAAACTCAACTTTTTGCCTCATTAACCAAAAAGCTGGGCAACAGTTCATTTCCCAGGGTCCTGGTCTCATTTTCGAGAAAGAAACCTTTATATCCTTGACTTTCTCCCTGCGATCCAATAAAGGCAACTGACAACACAAAAGGATAACGAACTCAATAGCATTGTATAGTCCAAGTGAAATTCAAGCAAGAGTAACTTTCAGCATAGTTCAAATGTCACAAATGACAAAGTAAAATTTTATCATCTTCAGACAATTCTATTAAGAAAAGATAAATATTTAGCAAATTAATTTGAAAGAGCTATTCTTTAAACCATTCATTAAACTATTTCATATTAAAAAAGCATATGACATGTATAGTAAGAATCAACACATTGCACCAAATATCTCAAGGCTGACAAGAGGGGGTTGCTAAGATGGTCAGCACCCCCACCTACAACCCCAAGTCAGCAAAGGAGAAATAGCTCCAACAAAGGGGGATCAAAAGGGAATCAAAGGGGAGGGAAAAAAGAATATCTCAAGGTTTTGCTAGTAGCAGACCTTCTCATGATGTTTCTTCGAATGATCAGCACCAGAATCATGATGACCACTTTTATCTCTCTTTTTCTCTTTATCCTTGTCTTTGCTTCGATCTTTATGCCGATGTTTGTGTTTCTTATGCTCTTTGTCCTTCTCCTTGTCCTTATCTTTGTACTTTTTATGCTTCTTATCCTTGTCTTTCGACTCACTTTTAGACTTTCCAGCTACAGTTGGGATACCTTTCTCAGACTATGAAAAAAAAAAGAAGTTAAAACATTACTTAAAAGACGCTGACACAGATGAACGATTGTCGCTCAAGCTTCACTCAGTAAATTTCTTACAGGAGGCAGAACAACTGGAGCCGCTTCGCGTAGTTGAAAAGCTTCTCCAAGAACATCTAGGTCAAATGGCTGGATGCGGGAACTCGTCTCTCTTGACAAGGAAGTGTCCTGTATAAGCTGATCCAACTGCATCCCTTCCCCTTTCCTAATTTCTATGTCTCCCACCACATTGTGAAGATAGTGGGTATCTGAAATAGACAACGGAAGAGACCTCTTGCAGAAGAACTCGTGGTGAGGCAACAATTTGAAGTGACTGATAAGATCCACAGCACCTGTAAGTTCTCTGGGCCCTGGTGGTGCATTTTGACCATAGCAAAAACAGTTATAAACTAATTCTTGATTAAAAACAATAGGCATTCTAAAGAGAACAATATTAGAACCTGAATTTTAATTCATCATCAGAATATCAATAGATAAACCTAAGCCCTTTAAGAAACCCGACACTCTTTAGCAATCCAGTATCTTTCCAGCACCTCACATGTGACTAAAATATCAACTACCTTAATAAACTTTGGCTTATAATAGTCACAATGATCCCGAACTCAAAGAACATTAATCTGACAGTTAACACCATCCAGATGATGAAGGAAAATGCTTGAGAATACATTGCTTTGTGATTATTTTTTTTTTGTAAGTACATTGCTTTGTGTATAAACTTCTACAAAATCTTATTATATGATAAACAATTACGGCACATGTAGCCCGAAAGATAACATTAGCATTATTAGCCCTTTATCTTTCTCCCAAATGAACAAAGATAGATGTGTCCTTGTGCTGCAGAAGAACCACACAAAAATGAGAAAGCAGTAAAAGATCATTTCTACATCTGGAAAGAGATAACTGGCCCACACAACAAGGATTGCAAAAGCAAATAAATCAGCCAGCTGCAGATAGCAAAATACTGATGAAATGAAGCATTTTAGTGTAAATCAGAACCTAGCTAGGCAAATAAAGACCCTGACAATATCAAATGTCTGCAGTAGTCAATGCAGGGCAACATGCAAAAAGACTGTATGTTACAATTCTTTTCAAAGGGAACAAAATGCAGTAAGGGTCTTACCTCTTCCAAAACTCTTGCTATCAGGATCCATTAATTAGCAACAAGTACATAGGTACAGCATTATCTCCTGGAAAGTGTTGATAGGTTAGAGAAGTCCAGAACTATCTTTTCTGGGAACATCAAGAGTACAGCACTGGAATTAAAACAAAATGGATTGAATAAGCAGAAACTAAAAGATATAACAGTAATGTTGGGACCACCATACAGAACCAGGAGGTATTAAAAGGGTTCATCAACCTTTTTGGTTCTTGTCCAAAGAAAAGCTCTCTGATGCTCTCATTTTGCATAAGCTCTACTGGTCTAACATAACCAAAATATGAAGCGTGCGGAAAAAGAATGCAACAAAACAAAGCTCAATCCAGAACACAATTACAACCTTCTTTGGTGAAGCTAAATAGAGAATTCAGAATGTGGGTTCACACAGAACTATTCTTTCAGTTTCTAACGCTCCACCTTTCAGGGGGGTTGGGAAGTCTTACAGTGGACATCCACCGATACTTTTGAAGAAGAAAGTGGAATAAAATACAACTAAGAAAACCAAAATCTACTAAGAGATGAAGTAGGCAAAAAGTTACTCAATATTCGGCACTATGCTTTTCACAAGATGTAGCAGGTTCTTTCTTTTTTAGATAAGTAAGGAGGCGCGTTGTACTTAAGCAGTGATGTCCACATCTACAATGGTAAGGCAGAAGAGAAAGATGAAAAAAGGAAGTGGTACTGGATGTCCAATCAGATTGTTAATTGGGAAACCAGGAAAGCTACTTGTTTTTTGTAGACAATCACAAGGACAGGAATTGCAAACAATCAAGACATCAAAATTTTATACAAAATTAACAATGACATAGTTCCCAATTGCAAAAGATTGATAATTTCTTTCCTTTTTAATAATTAAATACCACATTATCTAAGCAGTGGAACTACATCATACAACATTTTATTCTAAGCTTAATATGCCTCTCATCAAAACATGCAAAAATGGATACCCAACTAAACAACTCCTGACAGAGATTTTTCCAGCTGCAAATATCTCACTAACAAAAAGTAGATGTGCAAACTCTTGGTGATCATGACTCAAAATTGATTTTCCAATCATTATCTCTTCTTTCCGTAGGAATGAAGATATTCGGGAGAAGGTGGTTGTGGCTCCCATGGACGACAAGATGCGGGAAGCAAAGCTTAGATGGTTCGGACATGTGCAGAGGAGGAGCCTAGATGCCCCGGTTAGGAGGTGTGAACGGTTGGCTTTGACAGGTACGAGGAGAGGTAAAGGGCGGCCTAAGAAGTATAGAGGCGAGGTGATCAAGCAGGACACGATGCAGCTTCAGATTTCCGAGGACATGGCCCTGGATAGAGAGGCGTGGAGGTCGAGCATTAGGATTGTAGGTTAGGGGGCAGTTGAGCGTTTTTTTCCTCGTTGTTCTGGCTAATCTGATAGTGTTTTGTATAGGACTACTAGCGGTTTTTGTTCCATCACACTTTTTTGCTTTATTTTTATTTTCAATTTTTATTATTAACATAAGATTGTCTTTCCACTTATTTGTTGTCGCTTACGGTGATGATATTATTTGTCTAGTTTCTGTTGTTGTTATAGATCTTTTGTCTTCGAGCCGAGGGTCTCCCTGAAACAACCTCTCTACCTTCCGAGGCAGGGGTAAGGTCTGCGTACACTCTACCCTCCCCAGACCCCAATAGTGGGACTAATACTGGCTTGTTGTTGTATCTCTTCTTTCCGTATTCCTTTTCAATAGCTAACAGCAATTGTCACATTCCTCATTCAGCAAAATCTCA
The DNA here is from genome assembly GCA_005239495.1 of Nicotiana undulata. Lineage (NCBI taxonomy): Eukaryota > Viridiplantae > Streptophyta > Magnoliopsida > Solanales > Solanaceae > Nicotiana > Nicotiana undulata. Next base: position 52,744 of record ML278604.1, read on the forward strand.
TACTTACAAACTTCAATTAGCTAAAACCCCATTGCTATATTTGTAGAAATTCATTGTGCTTTAGAGATGTCTCAGCCTAAGTTCAACATTTACAAACTATTACTTCACAAATATTACAGGATCAAGCAATTAAGTTGTGACCAATAGCCATCACAGTACTCGTGCAACTTACCAGAACAATAAGACTACTAAAGGGAATAAGGTTAATTAAAGCGCAAGCGGAGAGTTGAACTCCGAACACCAACCAAAGTAGATAATTCCTGCCCTCTCTCAAATTCATTCACCACCTCCGCTACCAGAGTTCCCAAATTTAACATACAGAATATATGCAGTACTAAAAAAATTCGGATACACACCAAAAGCTCAATAACTTTAAAACAAAATACTACGTGGACGTTCTAGATCTCTAGTCATTTAACATATTTCTCTCACCAAGGAAACATCTTGATCTCAGAATCTAAACATCAATATAACCGTTGGAACACATCATACGAGCAAAATTTCCAACTAGGAAAAAGGAGCTTACTCGATGAAACAGAGAGATCCAGGAGGTAAATGTGAGCTTCACGAAGCACAAATTCCAATCAAATATGCTCCAGAAGCAAGCAATTCAACTCAGGAATTAGGGTTTTAGCAATTGACCACAAGGCTTCGTCTTTGAATAAATAATTTGTTTCTGATATGCGCGTTATTGAACTGAAATAAACCCTAATTCCTGTTTGGCATAAAATAGTTGAATAACGATTGCCTCAGGAAAGAAGAAAACGGACTTCTCGCGTTTGCTTCTATGATTATACTGTCAACCTTATTATATTATTATTGTACTTGTAATATTTTATTCTTAGATACTTTTCCTATATTTCTAATTTGACGTTAACTGCCCCTGATCTGGCCTATGTTGGAGGGATCTTTCCGTCATTTTAGAGTACCATTGATGACGACGACTGACAGTTCTCTCCATGAAAGGAGGAAATAAAGGCCATGGGTTGGGCAGAAAATCTGTTTTTCTTAAACAAAATAGATGATAAAACCGAATGTGATAAAATTATGTTGAATTGAGAATTTGAGAGATTTTATCTTTATTGGATTTGTTCTGCCGGTGAATATCTATTAAAAAAAAAAGTGGGCAAATTTGGTTCTATAAAAAAAGGAAACATTGTAACCTAAAGATGATAGGTGTGAGATTAGCTGTTGCAAGTACAATATTATGCCATTATAGAATGTTGCGGGGTCGTGCATAGTTTGGTAAATACCAAATTATCATATTGAAATCGAAATTTGGTATGGTATTTGGTTTAAATTTTAAAAATATTTTGTATTAGATATGGTATTTGATATTTGAATATATAATACCGAAATACCGAATTCCGTACCGAAATACATATTAAATTACATAATATGCATATTATATATAGCATAAATATAAAAGTTATAAATTTTACTTCCTTTTATTCTTTTTTTTAATATTTCTCACCTTTTATTTTCACTATAGGTACCTTTTTTCCCATTTTTTTGGTTACCTGCTTACACCCAGTTGTTTTCCCCTTTTAGTTTTAGGTTTAGAATTCACCATTTTCAAATCTTACTTCAACTTAGACAAACCATAGACAAACCTTACTTCTAGTGTTGTTGCATACAAAAGATTGATTTTATTGGCTAGTTATAATTTAATTTTGCCGGCTAGTTATGATATTTTTCTCCCCTAAATATTACGTTCAAAAAGTTGCTTTAGAGCCGAACAAACCGAAGTTAGCGTACCGAATAAACCAAAACCGAAAGGCGAAAAATCGAATCATACCGAATTTAATTAGATACGGTATTGGTATAGCATTTTAGAAAATCTAATATCGAAAATACCGTACCGAATTATCTAAATACCGTATCGTACCGACCGATGAACACCCCTAGAATGTTCTGTGGATTACGTATGACATTGGCTATCTTGTTTGAAGTATTTCCGGTAGAAGTAGATCAGTGACCACACTTAAAGGGGAAATTTATATGATTATTGTTATAAATAGAATTCTATTTATGGTAATGTCTATATTCTAGATAGATTCTAGGGTTTGTTACTTAGCGGCTAAGTCACTCTTTTTCTATAAATAGAGGGGTCTTACCCATTGTAAATCATCCCAAAATTCAATAAGAATTCCCTTTCTCTTTCTCTGCAATATTGTTCTTCTTCTTTTATTATTTCATAACACGTTTATCAGCACGAGACTCTAATCAATTGAGTAGAAGCTTTGGGATTGAGCATAATGATTGTCAAGTGTTCCATAAACTTCCTTCATGATTAAATTCTGGATTTAAGGTAAGTATTTTACTTTATTTTTCTCTTTTAAATTCTTGAAATTCTATAATTTTATTTTAAATGCAAGCAAAGACAATAAACTTTGATTATTACTCTTGTAGAGTTTGCAAGAAATTATAACCCGAATTGGTGAAATCGCTATCTCTTGCCATAATCAAATTAATGTATAATTATGGGCACAAGAAGTGAAAACCCGTCCCATTGAATTTGTTTCATTCTCATTCCCCTTAAGAGAATTAATAGCAATATATGATAAGTCTGAAAGAAGACATAGTTATTACCGTGAAGGTATCAATGGATGTGGACGTGGCAATAGACGAAATTATAATCGCCATCATTGTGATAATGGGAATAATAAGGGTTCTCAAAATAATTCTTCACTCTATGAAAGTAATATGTGCCATATATCTGACATGAGATTTTGTAAAGCACATATAGATTATTATAATCCATTCATGATGTGAATGGGACAACATCTAATTTATGAATCCGTATTCATTCTTGGAAGAATATGTAAGTGCTAGTGGTAGTGAATATACCACACTCGCCTCTAAGAGAAGGCTTGAGATGAAATAAGAAAATAATGTCATCATTATGGCATGAATGGTCATTGGTCACGTACCTATTGTACGCCAGAATATTTTGGCAATGTGATTATTAAAGAATAACATTAATGCAAGAAACATATCTTGCATATAATTTTGACCATAACCATAATGGTATAACTTTCTCTTTAAAAGAGATATTCACCATATGGATGTTGATGAATATGTGATAGTACAAAATTAATTGAGAACTCTGGAAGAGCCAATTATACTATTTTGGAGAAACACAATTGATTACCAATAAGGTATTGTGTTGTAGTAAGTCTCAAAGAAACTTATTCAGTTTCCAAAATATAGCGAAAGCGGTTGAATATATTGAGACTATAAATAAAAGAAAGATTTAAGATTTTTATTATTACAACTTGTAGCGAGATTTTATGTATGTGAAAAGATACCCGTTTTATTCTTCAATTTGCACAACACAAATAAAAGAATACCACAATAAATCAGAAGTTTATTGATATAAAAATCCTTATCATAATAAACTTGGAGTTTATTGATAATTGCACACGTCATGGTGTAAATCTGAAGTTTATCAATATTGATAATTTATTCAGTTGGCATAATTGGTTTAGCCATATCAATTCAAGTATGATGTGCAAAAATAAAAGATAATTCACATGGGTAAATAATAAATAACTAGAAAGTTCTTTACGAATTCTCTTATTTTGCTTGTTCTCGCGATTAATAGACCAACTAAAATTGGGATTGGATCCCATGAATGTTGGAAATATCAAAGGTGAATATGCTCATTCACCTGCCATGTATACCACATAAAATGTATCTATGAGATGGTTACATGTGCAATTATATTAACCCGCAACTTGTTGTTTGTGAGGTAACTTGCTCAATAATTTAATTTAGAGCATAATTTCCAGATTATCTATTCAAGATAGTTCATCTTGATAAGATGGTTTACATCACAATTGGTTTAGCAAAATAATTTATTGAGTGCCTCCACTTAATAGCTAAACTATTACTTATGAGAACTACGTTTTTTATATCAGTTTGATATACATTATACGAAAGTATATTACATTCTTCCCCCACAAGTGGTTCAGGGTCAGAAACCAAATAATTCCATCTTATTATTATTGATGTGCGGTGTATATTTTGATTAACACCATAACGCACAAAGATGGGTTCCCAAAGTTGAGAAAGTATGTTAGTTTTTCTAACATGATGTAACGAGCCGGTCTGTCGTTGCGTAAAACCTGCATTAAAATTGTTGTTATTGACTTGTTATAGATTGGTTATATTGTATTTGATGCATTAGAATTGATAGGCTTGAAATCGAATGGTTGTAGTGAGAGTTCAGTTAATTAGCCTAAAAAAAACTTAAAATGGGAAAAGTCAACTAAGAGTTGACTTATTGGTAAACGACCTCGGAATGTGGATTTTATCATTCGAATAGCTTCGTTAGGTGATTTGGGACTTGGGAGTGTATCCGGAATAATTGTGTGATGTCCGGTGTAGAATTAGGCTTGAATTGGCGAAAGTTAGTTTTTGGAGATTTCCGGTCGGCATTGAAAAATAGGCTATCATGATTGGAATGGAATTCCGACAGTTGGAACAAGTTCGTAATGTCATTTTGGATGTGTCTGCAAAATTTCAGGTCAATCGGAGTTGATTTGGATAGTTTCGGCATCATTTGTGGATTTTAGAAATATCAAAGTTCTTAGGCTTGAATCCGATGTGAATTTGGTATTTTGATGTTAGTCTTGGTGTTTTGAGAGTGAAACTAAGTTTGAATGATCATATGTGATGTGTTGGTATATTTAGTTGGGGTCCCGAGGGGCTCGGGATTGATTTCGGGTGTTACGGGCATTTTTGGACTTAAAGAAAGAGTTGGTTTTCTGGTTTTTGTGCAGCAGGCTTTTACTCTCTGCGATCGCGTAGGGAGAGTCGCGATCGCGTAGTTAAATCGTGAGGGGAAGCATTTTTATTCTCTTCGATCGCATAAAGGCATCCGCGATCGCAGAGGTTGAGCAGCGTAGGTATCGCGATCGCGTGGGCTTGATCGCGATCGCGTAGAGTCATGGCATGCGCGTGGGGGTAAGGTCGAATGGTCTTTGCGATTGCGTGAGGGGAGTTGCGATCGCGTGTGAGAGAGGTTTTGTGAATCGCGATCGCGTGGCTTATGCCGCGATCGCGGTGAATAAATAACTGGGCATTATTTAATTAAACCCTCCGCGACCTAAACCTTATTTTTCACCATTGTTGTACGGAAAAGAGCTTTTGGGGACAATTTTGAAGAGGGAAATCCTTGTTCTTCATAGAGGTAAGTATTTTGATCATTAACTCTCGATTATGGATGATTACAGAACATAAAACCAGTGTAAATTCATGGAAAAATTAGTAGAAAAATTAGGTTTTAGGGCTCGAGATTATGAGACCTTTAAGAGTCGATTTGAGGGGTCAAACGAACTCCGATTTTGGTGTTCTTTATATGTACGGACTCGTGATAGGACGAAGAACACTTTTGTATAAGAATTTCTGAGTTTTGGGATGCGGGCCCGGGGATCGGGTTTTGACCGAATTCGGATTTTGAGCTAAATTCGATATTTTTCAATTGGAATTTATTCCTTAAGCATATATTGATGATAAAAATCTGAAATTGGTAGATTTGGAGCCTTCAGAGGTTGATTCGAGAGGCAAGCGCATTGCGGAATAGTTTCCGGGCTAGTTTTGAGGTAAGTAATGTCTTTAAATCCTGTTTTGAGGGTATGAAACCCCGGACTATGCACCCTTTCACGGTTTTTGAAATGAAAAGGTGGAAACTTTGGAAACATCTTTCCTATTTAGGCGAATATTGAGTTGTGAAACCGATTTTTAAGCCTATGCTTAATTGGTATTATTTTATTATGATATGATTTGGGATGTAAGCCGTGTTTGGGGCCTAGTGCCGACTTGTTTACCCTTCGAGGGTTGTGTTTACCATATTTTCCTCAATGATATGTTATGATTTTACACTCAGTCTTTTCCTGATAACTTGTTTGACACTCAAAGTATTTTGATACTGCTTATTGAAAAATGAAACATTGTTTTGGGTCGAGAACCCGGTATGTTTATAGCCTAAGGGAAAATTGAGAGTGTCTGACTGAGTGAGACTTTCAAGCCTATGTTGTGAGGAGGCTTTCAGGCCTTATGAGAGAGGTGAGGAGGCTTTCAGGCCTCAGGAGTGTGGTGAGGAGGCTTTCAGGCCTCAGGAGAGTGGTGAGGAGGCTTTCAGGCCTTATGTTATTATTGCGCTTGGGTTGTAGGAGCCCCTCCGGAGTATGTAACACACCCCTAGTGAGCGTCGATACCGATTGAGTGATGATGATTGCCCACGGGGCTGATACTGAGTGATGATGATTGCCTACGGGGCTGATACTGAGTGATGATTGATACTGAGTGATGGCTGTTACTGAGTGATTGAGAGAGTGCCTGAGGGGCAACTGTTACGAGAAATGATTTTGGCCCAAGGGGCAGATTTATGATGATTTTACTAAGTTTTCGAACTATGATTTACTTCGTTTTCGAACCGGTTCTTACTGAGATATACTGATATTTCACATGTTTCCAAAGGATTTCTGAAAACTGATTTCGAACTCATTAATTGATAAATGCTACATGGTGACTTGGTGTTTACTGGTTTTTTTGTGGAATTGTGTATCTGTACTGTGTTTTATAATTCTTAGACTGTGATTTATTTTCATTACTACTGAGTTAGCGTACTCAAAGACTCCCTGTGCCTCTGTGCACAGATCCAGGTACAGATCTGGAGCAGTAGTTGTCCTTGCTTGTAGTTGCAGATTCACGGGATTTCGAGGTAGTTGTTCAGCGTCCACAACTTCTCCACTTCCCTTCCCTATTTAGCTTTAGCATTTGATTCAGAGACATATTATAGTTTTAGCAGAGTTAGATTTAATTATTCTTAGATGCTCATGACTATTGACTCCAGTTCTTGGGAGGTTTGTTAGACTATTATTGGGACGTTAAGACTTAACTATATTACTTGATGTTATGGTTGCATGCTTATTATTAAATTGTGAACTGTTATAATTGAACAAATGCGTAGTAAAGTGATGGTTGGCTAGCCTAGTTCCACGATAGGCACCATCACGACCTGTTAGGATTTGGGGTCGTGACAAATTGGTATTAGAGCTCTAGGTTACATAGGACTCAACGGTCATGAGCAGGTTTAGTAGAGTCTTGCGGATCGGTACGGAGACGTTTGTACTTATCTTCGAGAGGCTGCAGAACTTTTAGGAAACATCTCTATCTTCTTGAACTATTTCGTGCCAATCTATTGATTCTTGAAATCTAAACTCATGTTATTTCATTCTCTCACATATGGTGAGGACGCGCAATATCGACCAGGGTGACCAGGCACCAGCCAGACCCACAAGGGGTCGAGGCCGTGGTAGAGGTAGGGGACCAGCCCAGGCAGTAGTCGGGGTAGTACCATAGGATCCCCCTATCGTTCAGGATCAGGTTCCCGCCGATGGCGCTCCAGCGAGACAGGCTCAGGCACCGGCAGTGCCTATTGTTATTCCGGGTCTTTAACAGACCCTAGCTCAGATATTAACAGTGTGTTCCAGTTTAGCTCAGGCAGTTGCTATGTCCACTACTGCCACTGCAGCTCAGGCTGGGGGAGGCAATCAGACTCCAGCTGCCCAGACGCCTGAGCAGGCTGTACAGGGTATTCAGACACCGGGGGTTGACCCAGCCCAGCTGGTTGTCCCAGTCCAGGATTTTGTGGTTCTGGCTATGCCCGAGGATGAGCAGCGTAGACTGGATAGGTTCAACAGACTTAAGCCTCCGACTTTCAGTGGCACAAAGGGTAAGGATGCCCAAGGTTTTCTGGATAAATGCTAGAGGATACTAAGTACTGCGGGTATTTTGGAGACCAGTGGGGTCGCATTTGTTACATTTCAGTTTGTTGGTGCTGCTTTTACTTGGTGGGAGTCATTTGAGAGGCGTAGGCCGGTTGGTTCAGTACCTCTTACCTGGTAGCAGTTCTCCACGATCGTTTTGGAGAAATATGTTCCTCAGTCCCACAGAGAGGAGCAACGTAGGCAGTTTGAGCAGCTGCGCTGGGGAGAATTATCAATCACCCAGTACGAGATGAGCTTTTCTGAGTTGGCCAGACATGCTTCTGAGATTTTCCCTACTAACAGGGAGAGGATTAGGAGGTTCGTAGATGGTCTTACTTATCAGCTTCAGATCTTGATGACCAGAGAAAGGGTGTCTGGAGCTACATTTGAGCAGGTTGTTGACATTGCTCGGGATATTGAGTCGGTTCGTAGGCAGGATCGTGAGGAGGGAGAGGTCAAGAGGCCTCGAGGAGCAGGAAATTTCAGTAGTGCTCCTCCCAGAGGGCAATTTCAGCCTAACAGAGGTCGTTCATTTAGACCTCCACAGCCAGTTCGCCCAGCTTACAGTGGTGTATCGTCGGGGCAGGGTCCTCGTAATTCTCATCAGGGACGTTCATCTTTTAGTGCCCTTCCAGCTCAGAGCTACGCCCGAGCATCATCTTATTAGGGCTCTTCTATGCATGTTCCGTCTGGTGGTTATCAGGGTGACAAAGGTTCTCGTCAGTTTTCATCTCCGGCTTCAGGTAGTTGTTATGAGTGTGGAGAGTTAGGACATGGGTGGAGGCAGTGTCCCCGTCGTCCTAGTAGTTTATCTCAGTAGAGTTTTCAGACCTCGGTTTCAGCCCCAGTCACATCAACACCTACCCAGGCCGCTAGGGGTGGTGGTCAGGCAGCTAGAGGCCGCCCTAGAGGGGGAGGTCGAGCAGGTGGAGGCCAGCCACGTATTTATGCACTTCCGGCTAGGCCTGATGCTATGGCCTCATATGCGGTGATTACATGTACTATTTCAGTTTGTCACAGTGATGCTTTGGCTTTATTTGACCCTGGTTCCACGTACTATAATGTCTCATCCTATTTTGCTTATTTTCTGAATATGCCCCGTGAGTCTCTAGTTACTTCTGTTCATATTTCGACTTCGGTGGAAGATACTATTGTTGTGGACCGTGTGTACCGGTCGTGTCTTATATCTATTGGGGGTCTGGAGACCCGAGTGGACTTGATGTTACTAAGTATGGTTGATTTTGATGTAATTATGGGCATGGATTGGGTATCCCCATGTCATGTTATTCTTGATTGTCACGCTAAGACCGTTACCTTAGCTATGCCCAGAGTTTCGAGAGTTGAGTGGAGGGGGTCTATAGAGCATGTACCTAGCAGGGTAATTTCTTATTTAAAAGGCTTAGCGTACAGTTGATAAAGGGTGTGAATCTTATCTTGCTTTTGTGAGGGATGTTAGTAGTGAGACTCCATCTTTTGATTCTATTCCCGTAGTCCGTGATTTTTCGGATGTATTTCCTGCAGACCTGCCAGGCATGCCACCTGACAGGGATATTGATTTTGGTATTGACCTGGTGCCAAATACTCATCCTATTTCTATTCCACCTTACCGTATGGAACCAGCAGAGTTGAAAGAATTAAAAGAGCAGATTCAGGAGCTCTTAGATAAGGGGTTCATTCGGCCTAGTGTATCGCCTTGGGGTGCGCCAGTGTTGTTTGTGAAAAAAGAAGGATGGTTCGATGCGCATGTATATTGACTATAGGCAGTTGAATAAGGTTACAGTGAAGAACCGTTATCCTTTGCCTCGTATTGATGACTTATTTGATCAGCTTCATGGGGATAAGGTATTCTCCAAGATTGACTTGAGGTCGGGGTATCATCAGTTGAAAATTTGGGAGTCCAATATTCCGAAGACGGCTTTCAGGACCAGATACGGTCACTATGAATTTCTGGTTATGTCATTTGGTCTGACCAATGCCCCAGCAGCGTTCATGAAATTGATGAATAGTGTGTTTCAGCCCTACCTTGATACTTTCGTTATTGTGTTCATTGATGACATCCTGGTTTATTCCCGTATCCAGGAAGAGCANATCTTCAGCTACAAAGATTCGGAGTTTCCTCGGTTTGGCGGGTTACTACCGTCGCTTCGTGGAAGGATTCTCTTCTATTGCTTTGCCTTTGACCAAATTGACACAGAAGGGTGTTCTATTCAGATGGTCCGATGAATGTGAGGAGAGCTTTCAGAAGCTCAAGTCGGCATTGACCACAGCTCCGGTACTAGTGTTTCCAACTGGTTCGGGTTCTTATACGGTTTATTGTGATGCTTCTAGAGTTGGCTTGGGAGCGGTGTTGATGCAGGACGGTAGGGTGATTGCCTACGCGTCGAGACAGTTGAAGGTGAACGAGAAGAATTATCTAGTGCAAGATCTTGAGTTAGTTGCTATTGTTCATGCCTTAAAGATTTGGCGGCATTATTTGTATGGGGTACAGTGTGAGATTTTCACCGATCATCGTAGTTTGCAGTATCTGTTGAGGCAGAAGGACTTGAATTTACGACAGAGGAGATGGTTGGAGCTTCTCAAGGACTATGACTTAACTATTTTATATCATCCGGGGAAGGCCAATGTGGTGGCCGATGACTTGAGTCGCAAAGCCGAGAGTTTGGGAAGTCTAGCTTATCTTTCAGCAGTAGAGCGACCTTTAGCCCTTGATGTTCAGACTTTAGCGGGTCAGTTAGTGAGATTGGATTTGTCAGATCCTCCATGGGTGGT
>ML278605.1:0-14969 GCA_005239495.1 Nicotiana undulata
ATACACTCGTAGTTTGCTATAGACGCGTTAATTTAATAATTGTCATAGCTACGGGTATGGTTCTCATGACGTAGTTGTGACGCTTAACCACTAAAATTCGGGGGTACATTTATGTGACCCGGCCACAGTTTCAGTTTAGTAAAATAAATACGTTGTGGATTGTGGGTACGGTTCCCGTGACATAATTCACAATGTGTAACCAAATAATTAGCTGTATAACAATTGGATTATTAAAGCGGTTAAAGTTAAAAGTGCACAAAATGTGTAAATAATCAGACAATTAGGCCAATAATAATAGTTGAGCGACCGTGCTAAAACCACGGAACTCGAGAATGCCTAACACCTTCTCTCGGGTTAACAAGATTCCTTACCCGGATTTCTGTGTTCGCGGACTATAAACAGAGTCAATTTTTCCTCGACTCGGGATTTAAACCGGTGACTTGGGACACCATAAATTATTCCAAGTGGCGACTCTGAATTTTAAATAAAAAATAATCCCGTTTCGATTGTCACTTAAATTGGAAAAACTCCCTTACACCCTTCCGAGGGTAGTAAAAAGGAGGTGTGACACCCGGAATCGAATTCCGAGGTCCCAAGCCCGAGAAATGAATTTTTGAAAGAAATTGTTTTTCTGAAAATATAAAGGATTTTGAAAGTTTAATTATATTTGAAATCTATAGTATCAAGCCTGTATTTTGTTTCAGGAGCCCGGTACAGGTTCGATATGATAATTATGTGGTGTCTGTAAAATTTGGTAAAACGGAAGTCGTTTGACGTGATTCGGACCCACGGTTGTAAATTTTGATACTTTGAAAGTTATGGAAATTTTCTTTGATTATTGTGATAAATTCGTTGTTTAAGGTGTTATTTTTTCGATTTGATCGCGCGAGTAAGTCCTTAGGATATTTTTTAGGTTGTGTGCATATTTGGTTTGGAGCCCCGAGGGCTCCGGAGAGTTTCGGATAGAGGTCGGGGTGTTATAACTTAGAAAAATCTGGTGTCTAATTGTTGTTGCTGGTGTCCAGGGATTTTACCCTATGTGAATGCATGAGTATTCATGCGAACACACATCACACAAGGGGAGGGGGGGGGGGGGGGGGGTCAAACCNATAGTACATGGTGCGAATGCAGAGCATAGGAAAATTACTCTACACGAACACACCTAATAAGCCGCGAACGCATAACATATTAGGGGGGCTGGGCGCCGGGTAATTATTAACCCTGTGCGAACGCAGGCAAGGCAGTGCGAACGCGAAGGTCATTAGGAGATAGCCTATGCGAACGCACCACCCAGGTCGCGAATGCATAGAGCAATTTCGCCCAGTTATTTTTAAAACCAGTAGCCATTACGGGATTACTTCAAAAACTCATAACTTCTTCTTCTAAACTCCAATTTGGGCAATTTTTGGAAGAGAACTTCATTAAAAAATCATAGGTATGTATTCTTAGACTTGTTTTCTTTAATTTCCATTAACACTCATTAGAATTCTAGGCCTAAATCATGTTCTTAAGGGTGGAAAATTAGGGATTTGGGTAGAATTAGGCTTTTTGAATAATTGGAATTTAGACCTCGTTTTGGGGTCAGATTTTGAAGCTAATTGCATATTCGGGCTCGTGGGTGAATGGGTGATCGGGTTTTGGTCCGAACCTCGTGTTTTGACCAAGCGGGCCCTGGGTCGATTTTTGATGTTTTGGGAAGAATGATAGAAAATCTATAATTAAGTATTGGAATTGAATTATTTAGCATTTATTGATGTTATTGAGTCAATTATGTCTAGATACAATCGATTTGGAGTAGAGTTCAAAAGGAAAAGCGGTGATTGAAGCTTGATTTTGGTCGTGGAAGTCGAGGTAAGTGTTTGGCCTAACCTTAGCTTGAGGGAATTGGCGTTGAGTCTTATTTGCTATGTGTTTATACCATGTTCAACGTATAGGTGAGGTGACGAGCACCTATACATTAGTGTCAAGCATGTCCGTGAGTCGGATATTATGAATTATTGATTTTCATTGATATGTACTGTGTTATAGCTTGAATTTCACTTTAGTGGTCGTTCATTTGGTGGAAATTCTTGGTAATGAATATTGTTGAGTATTTGTTTCGGTTGAGGAATCTTATGTAAAGATATGTACTTGAGTGAGATTTGTTATAGCTGAGTCCCTTGCCGGGATGGTGATATTTTTACTGTTGTTCCCTTGCCGGGATGTTATGATTTATGGTTCATATTGTTGATCCTTCCTTGCCAAACTTCTGTTATTAATATTTTTTGGGTGAGGAAGAGTGTAAAGCACGAAAGGTGATGCCGTTTATTGATTTTGTGAGGAAGAGTGTAAAGCACGAAGGGTGATGCCGTGTATTGATTTTGTGAAGAAGAGTGTAAAGCACGAAGGGTGATGTCGTGCCATGATATTATATTAAAAGAACGAAGGGTGATGCCGTGCCGTTTCTATTTATTATTGTGAGGATGAGAGTAAAAGCACGAAGGGTGATGCCGTGAACTTGCATTTATTATTTGGTGAGGATGAGAGTAAAAGCACGAAGGGTGATGCCGTGCACTGTTTTCTTTGTGTTTGTTGTTTCACACTGTTATTTAGATATTTGAAATGTTGTCTTAATTCGTTATTTCTATTATCTGATATTGCTTTCCCCCAGCATGTTTCCTATTTTCCCTTGTACTTAATTGGTTATTCTTGTTGTTATTATTTCTTCCGAATGTTATTAAATTGCACAGGTTGTCTTGATCGTCGTGTCCTAGCCTCGTCACTACTTCGCGCCGAGGTTAGGCTCGACACTTACTCAGTACATGGGGTCGGTTGTACTGATGATACACCTGCACATCTTTTGTTGTGCAGATCCCGGTACATGACCCTTTGGACATTAGAGCTAGGAGGCTGCCTTCAGTCCAGCCGGAGACACCGAGGTAGTCCTGCAGGCGTCCGCATGCCTTGGCGTCCCCTTCCACTTCTTTATTTCTATTTTAGTTATTTCAGGAACATATGTATTTACTTCTTTCAGACCATTATATGTATTATTCATAGATAGTCCGTGATATTGTGACTCCAACATTCTAGGATTTGGTTAGTTTTGGTGAAATTTCGTAAAGGCTTTGTATTGGAATATATATACCTTGCTTCATCTTAGATTCTTATTTAAGTTAATGTGGAAATTCAACTATTTTCGACTGTTAGTAAAGGGGTAAAGTAAATTGAATATTCACGCTGGCTTTCCTATCAGATTCAACGTTAGGCGCCATCACGGTCCCGACGGTGGGAAATTCGGGTCGTGACACACGCTCAGAATGAATCAAGGCGGAATAAAGGGCAGATTCGAGGATCTTCAATCAATGAGCCAAACATTACATAATCTTCACGCAACAGTTACGATTAACCATTGTAAAGTTACATTAATGCCATTATTAGTCATTAATGCTCAATCACTTAAAAGAGTAGACATTATATTAAGAAATTCCCTATATAAGGGAGTAAAATATAACTTGTAAGGACACGTTCGAACCACTATTGAAATATACTTACTTTTACGCATCTTTACTGCTCTATTTACAATTATTTGCATATTCTCTTGATTATCAATAACCCGAGTTCTTCTTAAAATAGCTTTGGCAAAGAATCTAATTCTTTGGTTAAACACTATCATGAATAGCTAATTTGTTATCTAGAGTTTTGATGGAACTTTTTGTAGGATAAATTCTTGTTATGTTTTTATATAATTGAGACGTTGGATTTCTCTACTTATTCAAGTACGTTTATTTTGTAGTTAATTGAAGGTCCCTCAATTAACTGTGCCTATTTAGTATGTATTACTCGGGAGAGAGTGCATATTTAGATAGTTGTTGAACAACATCACTCCCGACGTTTATGAGAGATCAATAACAGAGGGTTTAAAGGTGGGATTAGGGATAACGAAACCTTGGGTGCGATCTACATGAGCCGTAATTAATGCCAACTAGCGTAATTCAGGAGAATATGTCTAGTAAATTGTGGTAGTTACTCGGGAGAGAATTACAACACACAGAGCGCTCATGATCGGTAGAGAATACTTAGGCAAATTATAGAAGACGTAGCGGGAAGGATTCCGACAATTGGAAAAATCATAACTCTAGACCTCCTTAATCTTTTCTCCAACCCGTATTATCTTTTTTTGTTAATTTACTATTTTAATTGGTTAGTTAGTTAAACACAAGAATCTTAATATCTATAAGTTAGGAACTATTCAAGCTTGTATTCTTGGTGATAGTGAACAATTGTAGCTAAGCCTTAGTTCTCTGTGGGATTCGACTCCAGACTTGTAAACCGGATTATATTTGCAACGACCGCTTAGTCCTTTTTATAAGGCATAGTTGGGCGTGATCTAATTTTGGCGCCGTTATGAGGGAACTAACGCGTATAGCTGTAGGTGTACATATTTCTAGGTTGCAAGTTTGAACTTCTATTTTTGTTTTCGTGTAAAATATTCCCGAGAGCGAGTTATGTGCACCAACTCAATCTTATGTGTGGAATGTGCGTGATATGTGTGGTGGTCAAGATGGTCACTTCCATGGTTGTGCTTATATTTCTTATCTTCCCCGAACCTCTTACTTTGATGGTTCTTCTTTTTCTTGTGAAGTTAATAGGAACAAAGAACCTAGGGATGATGATCTAAAAAAGATCGAGGATATGCTGAAGTGCCTTGTGGAAAAAAATGATGATATACAACTGCGGGTACAAAGGCAAGATGCAACTATTCGCAACTTGGAGGCTCAAGTGAGTCAACTAGTTGAAGCTTTTAATGTTCAATATGCCAATATTATGGATAGTATCCAGGAGAAGTGTGCATTAGAGATGGAAATTGAGGTGCCAATGGAGGGGTCCAAAGTAGAACCCCAACACTCTAACCAGCTAGAATTTGAGGATGTCGATGTTGAAGAAGTAATACTAGAGTCAACTAGGGACATTGAAGATACAAATTTGGTTGACTCTAGTGTGATTGGTGTTGAGGAGGTTAAAAATCTTGAAGTTCATGTATTTGAGCGCGTTGGACCTCATTCCAAACACTTCACTACATTATGTTCAGATGGTGAAATGGAAATTGATCTGTATGAGCCAATGCAAGAGTCAAAGGAGGAGGTAGATGAGCCCTATATTCTGAAATTTTCAAGGCCGTATGGGCAAAGTTACACTCCTGGGTTGAAAGAAAAGAAGTTCCTAAAGCATCATTTAATTTTTGGCTCACAACAATTTACATCGCCCCAAGAGCATGATCATAGAGCAGAATCAAAACTTGAGGTCCAATTCATATGTTCAAAGTGGAGGCAGAAAGTGATTAGCGTCATGTCGTGACGTTAAATCAAGCATTTTTTTGGAGGCAACCCAGCTTTACTTTACTTTTATTTTATTTATTTATTATTCTTGTAGTGTCGATTTTTGATTTTTAAGAGCATGGAACGCAAAGCCATTGGAAGGATGCAACGACAAACCAGATGGTTGGAACTAAGTATGAGGTACCCGCATGAAGGACCAGGCCTGGGAGAAGTCTGAGTACCCATGAGCTGCTAGTGCTTCGACCTTAGCCTACCAGGGAGTTTCTTTTACCCTCTTATATGTATGGGTGTGCATTGGGGACAATGCACAAATTTAAGTGTGAGGTGAGGAGATTGTCTGGCTGACTTTCTATGCTATTTTAGTTGTGTTAGTTTAATTGAATATTTTTTTCTTTTTTTAAAATAGAAAAGATTGGATTTTTCCCGACGATGGACCTATTAGACAATTTTCTTGAGGGATTTAAGTCTAAAGAAAAAAAAAAAGATTTTTTTTGTTAGGTAGTGTAGCAAGTCTCCTTTGGTTTTTCTTTGTGCCACGGTTCCTTTCCAAGGGTTTTATTTAAACCGGGTGTAGTTAGTCTTTTTTAGGAATAAGAGCCATTGTGTTGTGTTTTGAAATGAAGCAATATCTCTTGTCTTTGTTATACCTTGAGAATAGTGAGTACTTTGGTTGTGACGCTTAGACTCAGTTTTTGACTCTTGTATAAGTACCTTAAATTGTATGATTTTAAATTTGCTTAATTCTTGATGAATCCAATCCTGAGTGAGTTAAGTGCCAAGTGTGTGAGAGGTTTGTGTGTTATTATGGGCATTGCGTTTGATGCCTAGAACTTCCCCTGTGTGTATGCAAAGCGAAATAGTAGTTTTGTTCAGTCTTGGAAGTGATATAGGCGTTTCTTTGTTGAGCCAGATATGTATATTTTACCCGCCTAATTGTTATGTATCGTAGTTAACCCTTTTGAGCATGTAATCATGTTTCTTTGGCAACCACATTACAATCCTTACCCATTTTTTGAATTAACCATCTATTTGAACCTTCTAAACTCTCATGAGCACTTGAATTGTTATGAACTGTGTAAAAGTTAAAGTGTGGGGTAGTTGGTTTGGCTTTTGAGTGGAACTAATGAAATAAGGATAAAGGTGCACTGTTTTGAAAAAATAAGAGCCACTTGAATTCAAAAAAAAAAAAGTAAAAAAGAGTTGTATTGTTGTGAAAACAAATATTCCTTGATAAGTGGTGGCTCTTGATGTAATTGTGCTTAAAGAAGTATGGGGTAATATACATTGATGTGAAGGCGGAGTTTGGTTTGACATAAGTATGGGGTTTTAATGTTAAGGTATATGTATTAAAGTTCTTAGAGAGGTTTAGTCACTCTTATATATAAATATATCCTACCCATCCCGCAACCTACATTACAACCAAATAAAATCCTACTTGATCCTAGAATGAATGAGCTCGATTAGTAGAGTAGTAAACTACGGGAAAGCCTATGGTGCATCTTTTGTGGCATATGAATGTTATTTATGAGAGAGTGAATTCTTTCCATCTTAAGTTCCTAAGTGTTCTTAAATTTTATTGTGTGGATCTACTCTCTTTTGTTGTGTGAGGGCACTTGATTCATGAAGGAAAGGTAATGTCAGTGACCTCTATGTTAGAGTAAGTGGGTGAGTTATAAATAAATGTGTGGTACTTGTGAGTCAAATCTTGAGGTAAAGGTGTTACACCCTTGTGCTTACTCTATTTTAAATATACTTGGTATGATGAGTCGGGAGAATTGTTTAAAAATGTTGTGTCTATATAAAGTTTAGTTTGATTACTTGAGAACGAGTAATGGTTTAAGTGTGGGGTGTTGATGATAGGCTATAATTGCGCATTTTAGTCGCTTATTACACTCTAAGTTGCTGCATTTTAATTGAGTTTGAGCTTTAATCGCTAGTGTTTTGCACTAATTGTGTGTTTTATGCCTTGTAGGAATGATTCTGATCTATATAGATGTTATGGAATGAATTCAAGTGATTTAAAGCTTTGAAGTCTGAGTAAAAGCCGAAGGAATTAAGCCGGGATCGTGTTCGGGGTCAAATTTGATAGTTAAGAACAAACGAAGACTCGAGTAGGCATATTGTGCACTGTCTAGTAAAATAGCCATAACTCTTTTCTCCGAACTCCATTTGGGCTATATAGTGGTTCGAAATATAACTCAAAGGGATACAACAACTTTCATGTTTTACGTTTTTCTAAATTCCAAACGGAACAGGGTGAAAAACGGAGTCGAAACCGAGACCGCAGACCTGGATGCGGACTGAGGCAGTGCACAGGGAAAATACCGCGGTCGGGCTGCCAGAAAATTATCCTTTTTCGCGTAGGAGAAGGTATAATTATTTGGGCCCGACCCTACTTGGTATATATACATGGAAAAGCGGTATTTTGAGGAGGTTGGACGGACTTTTGACACAGATTCGACCTAAGGAGGCAGAGACACAATAGGAGCAAGGCGGGAAATTCTTCTACGAGTTTTTCCTTCCTCTTCCTATTTTTCATTGTTGGTTATGACTTTTAGTATTGTATTTTTACATGCTATCATGAATAGCTAATTTTTATCTAGGGTTTTGATGGAACCTTTTGTAGGATAAATTCTTGTTATGTTTTTATATAATTGAGCCGTTGGATTTCTCTACTTGTTCAACTACGTTTATATTGTAGTTAATTGAAGGTCCCTCAATTAGCTGTGCCTATTTAGTATGTACTACTCGGGAGAGAGTGCATATTTAGGTAGTTGTTGAACAACATCACTCCCGACATATATGAGGGATCAATAACGGAGGGTTTAAAGGTGGGATTAGGGATAACGAAATCTTGGGTGCGATCTACGTGAGCCGTACTTAATTCCAGCTAGCGTAATTCAGGAGAATATGTCTAGTAAATTGTGGTAGTTACTCGGGAGAGAATTACAACACGCATAGCGCTCGTGATCGGTAGAGAATACTTAGGCGAAATTATAGAAGACGTAGCGGGAAGGATTCCAACAATTGAAATAATCATAACTCTAGACCTCCTTAATATTTTCTCCAGCACGTAGTATCTTTAGTGTTAATTTACTATTTTAATTTGTTAGTTAATTAGTTAAACACAAGAATCTTAATATCTATAAGTTAAAAACTTTTCAAGCTTGTAGTCTTGGTGATAGTGAACACCTGCAGCTAAGCCTTAGTTCTCTGTGGGATTCGACTCCAGACTTGTAAACCAGATTATATTTGCAACGACCGCTTAGTCCTTTTTATAAGGCATAATTGAGCGTGATTAGCATATGACTTGAATTATCTTCTGAGTAAGGATCGTGATAATTCAACTCATATAGCATATTTTGCAGCTGCTTATTCCATCCTCCAAATGTTAGAAAAACTAACATATATCCCCGGTCATATTTGGGGAAACTATCTTTGTGCATTGTGGTAGAGAAATTAATCATATACCACATGTGAGTATGTGATTTTTTACCTACCATATATTCCTACAAAATTCAATAAATTATTTAGTGTTATAAATTTTTATTGAATTTCAGTGCAATTTGTGAATTAATTTTGCATTGCATAACCATAATTTGCCTTTTAATGTTCATAAATAATTTAAGGTTGCATAACCTCAACCTTTTATAAGAAAATTACAAAAATTATCTTTTAAACAATTACAGGGTTTTAATTGTTAATTGCATAACTTAATCCTTTTTCATAAAAATTACGAAATTTGCTATGGGTATTAGACTAAATAGTTTTACTCCTAGTTAATTTATCAATTAATTAGAAAAAGACTAAGATGGAATTAATTACCACATTTTTGTTAAGTTTTAATTTAATTAGAGTTAATTAATTAGGTTAAATTAGTAAATTAAGCTTAAAACCAGACCTAGGCTAAGCCTACCCAGGCCCAAAACCTATCTCTATACACTCAAAACACCCCAGCCCAATTGACCCAAACCCGGCCAGCCCCAACCCTAAAAAATGACCCCGTTTAAGTAAAAGATCAATCCTAGCCGTTGATCTATTTAGATCCAACGACTGGGAACTGATAATCCCAAAAATATAAATATGTCCAAATGCCCCCCCACCCTCATTTGCCAAATTCCTACACCCCCTCACACCCGTCTCTCTCGTCTATCTCTCTAACTCCACCGGACTCCGTCGTCTCCCACCTTGCTCCGCCAGCCGGAAATAGCCTACCGGCGGCGGAGCTCTACCAAATGACTTCAAAATTTTACCAGACGGTCCCCTCTTCCTCCTCAATCACCTCCTACCCTCAATTTCCCCAAAAAATAGCCCGAGATTCTTCAATTTTGGATCTGAAAACGCTAAAAACCTAAAAGTTCACCACTGGTCGAACAAGAGCAAATTATTGGCTCAAACTTACGTGAGTCACCTGCTCTTCACAAGAGCAGGTGATTCAAGTGGGTTTGATTCAATTCAAACCTCACCGGAGTCCGGTCAAACTCCGGCGAAGCCGCCGGAATCCGACCAAGTTTATTCTAACCCACAGGTACCCCCTGTTTCTTCCTATTTTTGTAATATTTCTTTTAGATTAAAAGCATGTTTGTTTAATTTTAAAACTGCCCTAAAAATGTCACTGTTTCCTTCTGTCGTTTGTTTTCTTTCTTCTTCTTCTTCTTCTTGTTTTTTCCTTCCTGTTAATTAAGCTTAGTTTAAAATGGCTCCCATACATGTTTGACTAGTTTAATCACGTTTAGGACTTTGTGAATACTCCATTTCCCTCATATGTCTTTTCCTTATTTTTTCAAAATAAAATTCTGTATTTGCATGCTCAGCGTGTCACTGTTTTGTTTTCTATGCTTTTCTTACTGTTTTTCTCTTTGATTAATTCGGCTTTTAATTTTGCTTTCATGCATGTTTTGATCATGTTTAACACTTCTTGAATGGTAACTATTCTAAGTTTAGTTGTCCTTGTTAATCACTAATTAGGGTTCATTAGCTGTTAATCATAGTTGCTGATTAGTCATTAATTAATTAGGATTTTAGAACTTCGCTTGAATTATTTGATTCCCTGCCTTAGTCCATCTCTGATTTAGGTTACATGACTGGTTTTCGAATTTGTGTTCAATCCTGAATTGATGGTCTGTATTTACCCTGTGTTTGCCAACTCATTTCTGATTTTAGCATAGGTTAATCTAATGATAGCCATTTACCTAAGCTAATTGGTTAAGCAGTTATGAGGGAATTAATTAGGGTCCTCATTTGGTTAAGAAAATTAATCACATTTGACTAGTTAAGCTTAGGGTGAAGCTAAGGCATAAGCCATAATAAAAGATAATTAATTAAGTCTATTGGCCTAACTATTAATTAATCTAAATCCTAAAGAAATTAAGATTCATTTAGTTATTTTAGAATTATCTGACCTCAATAAGAAGACTAAACCTCCTACTACTAAGCTAACAAGTTAACCTCAATTAATAGTTCACTTAAGATCAAAGTTGGTCTAAAATTCAGCTTTATTAAGGTTAATTATTGAGTTAATCACTCAAGTAAGATAAAATTAGCTAATTAGCTTAGTGAATACCCTTAACCTTGAATACTAAAGAAGTAATCCTAAAGGTACTTAGGGGTAATATAGGAACTACAATTGAAGAATCTTGGGTTTAACAACCCAAGAAACTTCTAGAATTAGAAAAATATCATAAAATCAGATTTTTAGGGGGTAAAACAGTAACTTTAAAAGGGGATAAGGGCTGTAATTTGTAGGAATGTTCTAGAAGGGGTACAACTTTCCAATAGTATAAGGTTAGACAGTTGTACCTGTACTATTTCAGCCTAAAGAGATAAGGAATATGCTAAAAAGATGCGACTCTAAACTTCCCTATATATAGACTAGGATATTCAGCAGCCTACAGGAATGTTTTACACACTTTTTGACCTCTGAAAACAGATTCACACAATAGATACATTTTACACTCTCTAGACTGAAATACACACTCTACACCTACACACTATATAGCAGAAATCCTGCACTGAAAATACTCAAATAGCTACAGAAAAATATCTTTAAAAATCTGGTTTTCTTCAGCTTTGGTATTCTGAAACATGGGTCATGGTTGCTGATTTTCTGGGATTTTATTGCTGATTTCTTCTCGAATTTCTGATATTCAAACCATCATTTCCTGGGTTTTTGCTACTACTGTTTGTTGCTGTTATTAAGCTCACAAGAGCCTGATTTATCTTTGACCTTTATTTGGTCAAATCTTGTTATTTTTTACTCTCAAAGGTATGTAAATTTTTTACTTCAAATGAAATGCTTAGATTCAAAAATATGTGCTTGTTTGGTATTAAAAATGTTTGATATTGTCTGATTTTATCCCGTTTTAAGATTAAGAACATACAAACTTTGTGTTGTATCAACGAGCTATGTGTAGCTATTTAGTTTTGAGATTCTTTGAGGTTCATTCTAAAATCAGCCTTGTTTTACATTCCATTTCTCCTTTATGGTTATGCTATTTTGTATGCATCCCTATGATTAAAGTTATAATAGAATTACTGTTAAAAGTAGCATTAAAGGAAATGAATCTGACCCCCAATGGTTAGATTAACTCCATAAAAGTGCATAAATATATATTTTGATTGCTCAAGCCATATACTTAGATTACAAAAAAAATTGCTATTTAAAACAACACTAAGGGAAATAAATCTGACCTCCTTAATGGTCAGGTTCATTCCTTAATGATGCATAAATTTACTTTGTTTTGTACGAAAATCAGTGGAAAAAGTGCAGGTGTTCGATCCTTTGAATTAGAAGCATGAGCAGATTCAGCCGTTTGAAATTAAAGTAACAATAGTTGGAATAGCCATTTGGGTTGAAATTTATCTGTAAATTGTATTTTTGTATTTCATGGATGTATATAAATTTCTTTCTGTAAAACAAACTATATTACTTCCTTTTTCTTTAATCTTGGACTGTAATAATGGGCTATTATGAGTCCAGTAGCTTCGATTTTGCTAAGCAAACATGGAAGACTTGTAAAGGGATTAACATACCCGAACAAGTCCAAAACAGAAGTCATTAGACCTTAAGTATAAATCCCAAAGTCTTAAAGGCTATATTTCAACTTTAAAGGTCAAATCGCATGGTGTATGTTAGGAATCTAATTGTATGAATTTGTCTGCCACTCCTTTTCACGGGAGTCTTCTTTTGGTACTAAAATCAAGTTCTTTGTGATGTCCCCTCCAGGGCCCGACCACCTAAGGTATTGTTCCACCTTGGCCCAGCGTTCACCCCTCTGCAGCTGCAGCCACTTGGGATCTAACCTGGCACCTAAGGCTTTTTGCTCCCCTGAAGGGCACGCCTCTCACCAATTGAGTTGCAATGTAACGACCTGACCAGTCCTTTTGCGTTCTAGGACCCCGTGCCCCTAAGACTTCCCGTAGTTTCTTTTACTGATTTATGACTTGCGGGGACGGGTGGTTCGGGATTTGGAAGAGTTTGGAATGGTATAGGAACACTTGGTTCCTTAAGGTTGGCCTTAAAAGTCAAGTTTGACTTCGGTCAACATTTTGAGTAAACGGCCTCAGAATTGAGTTTCGATGATTCCGGTAGCTTCGTATGATGATTTCGGACTTGGGTGTATGTTCGGAACGGGTTTTGGATGACCCGGGAGTGTTTCAGCGCCAATTAGTGAAATAGGAGTTTCCTTAAGTTCAAATTGAGGTTTGGAACGTGATTTTATGTTATCGAGGTCCGAACGGAATTTCGAGATGGGGAATAGTTCCGTACTATCATTTATGACCTGCTTGCAAATTTTGGTATCATTCCGAGTAGTATAGGTAAGCTCGGCATAAAGAAAACGAAGTCAAGAACTTAAAGATTCTTAAGTTTGATCCTAGGGGGTTTTGAGGTGCGATTTTTAGTTTTAGCGGTCCTTTCCTCGCAGGTGCGGCCCCAGGTGAGGCTGCCAATTCTCGCAGGTGCGAATCAAAATCCGCAAAAGCAGAGCCGCAGGCGCGGGCTACTCTCCCTAGGTGCGAGCCCAGACCCCCTAACCCAAATTCCGCAGGTGCGAGATTATTCTCGCAGATGCGAGACCGCAGGTGCGGTCCTCGAGCCGCATGTGCGAAACCCTGTAGGCAGTAAGGTTCTTTTAAAATATCGGACTTAGCCATTTTTCACCATTTTTCTTCTCCACCATAGGCGATTTTGAGAGCTCACAAGAGGGTGTTCGACCTAGCTATTACAAGGTAAGTAATTTCTACTATAATCTAGCTTAAATACTTGAATTCTTAGGTAGGTTAACGTCCTAAATTAGTGTAAATCAAAGGCTTAGAGTAAATACCTAAGGCTTTATGAAATTGAGAGAATTACCAACTAATTTAGTTATGAAATCATACAAAAACTATATATTGATGATCCTTAGGCCATGGGTGAGTGTTTCCTTCAAATATTTCTGGAATCCGAGCATGTGGGATGATAACTAAGGATTATACTATATTTTACACTCATTCTTGCTTTAGTTTTGGTTTAAATTGTATACCAAAATGGTCCCAAAGGCTCACATGTTGCACTTGTTTGCAGGGTTTGGTTAAAAAGGTGACAAATAGTCAAAACCGGCTCAAAAAGGAGTGAAACATGCACAAGTGCCAAGAACAAGTCCAAACACAGTCCAACAGACCAGTGCGGTCCGCAATGCATTTTGTGTGGACCGCACTGCTGAGATTCAGAGAGGCTAATTTTGGAGCTAAACCAGTTCAGTCCGCAATGCATTTTGTGCGGACCGCACTACTGATATTCAGAGAGGTGAAAATCTGGGAAGCTTAAGCAGTGAGGGCGCAAAGCCATTTTGTGCGGACCGCACTAGGGAGATTCAGAGAATTGAATTTGAAGGCATGAACTAGATTTTCAGGCCTGAACCAGCTTAAGCAGTGCGGTCGCGGTGCATTTTGTGTGGACCGCGGTGGCCAAGTTCAGAGAACCAGATTTCAAGCCTAGAAGCCTCAACGTGGCCGCACTCCATTTTGTGCGGTCCGCAGTGACCCCGCAGGGGTATTTTTGTCCAGAAAATTTGGCCTAGTATAAATAGTTTCTTTTCCCATTTTGTGGTGAGCTTTTGGTACTTCAAAGTAAGAGGGAGCTCGTGAACGATATTGTTACGCTATTTTGAGTACTTTTAGAAGTGTTTTAACATTGAATCTATAAATTTTAGTTTGCAATCAAATTATATGGGTTATTCTTCATCTATTTCTCTGATTTCTTTTCTTATCATGAGTAGCTAGACCCATTAGCTAGGGTTGTGGCTCAACCCTAGTGTGGGTATTTGATGGGTTCTTCTATTTGAGGCTTATATGTTTATGGGTAGTTGATATTTGAGCTGATTTGTGTTTTCCATGTTAAATTAGTGGTTGCAAACACTAATTGGTGCCTATTTGACTTGGGTTCTTCTTTAGAAAGAGAACTTGAGTCTAGGAAAATCAGTCCAATATGGAATTGGGATGTAGCCAAGAGATTGATGATGAGTGGTGATTTTACCACTCATTTTAGCCTTTTCTCATTAGATTTTGTATTGTTAAATGATAACTTGAGGTCGTTTTTAGTGTATAATTGCTCTATTTGCAGGAAAATGATGCCATGAAGTGGTTAAGGTCAAATTGGAGTGAAATTGAGCAAAA
>ML278606.1:0-16257 GCA_005239495.1 Nicotiana undulata
CCAAAACCCCTAATTTCTACTTGATTTTATGATTTTAGGCCTAGATTTCTAGTGATTATGGAGTTAGAATTGATTACCTAGGAGGATAAAGTGATAGAGCTCTTCAAAAATGGCTAAGGGGGCTGTGGAGAAGAAGGAGAGGGTGCAAAATATGGAATTCCCGTAATGAGCATTTCAGTTTTGACATAAGGAAATAACTGGGCGATTTTGTTCTCTGTGATCGCGGAAGAAGGGCTGCGATCGCAGAGCTATAGGAATCCCTACTATGCGACCGCAAACGGAAGGCTGCGTTCGCGGAAGGTCAACTCCACAGACCTCTGCGATCGCGAAGGAAATGATGCGACCGCAGAGAAGAACTACCTAGCCCCACCCAGTCATCCTGGTACACTACGCGATCGCGAAGAAGGAATGCGATCGCAAAACATCCGGACTCCCTACACTGCGATCGCGGACCCATCCATGCGATCGCAGAGGACAACAGACCCCTCCCCCACTCTCAATTCTATGCGATCGCAACTCCACCTATGCGATCGCATAGATTAAGCTACCAAACACCAGAAAATCAACCAAACACCAGATTTTTGACTCATTTACACCCCGTTAGCTACCCGAAACTCACCTGAGCCCTCGGGGCTCAAAATCAAAAACACACACGACTCCCAAACCATCCTACGCACTTATTCCAGCATTTAAATCACCAAAACATCATCAAAATCAAGGAATTAAACCTCAAAACTCATAAAATCTCCTCAAAATTTCATAAAGCTTAATTATTCCAATTTTGATCCGAAACACGTCATTTCAAGTCCGTTTTACACCAAATTTCAAAGATAAGTCACATAACATATATTAAACCTGTTCCGGGCTCCGGGACCATAATACGGGACCGGTAACACTATTTTCACATAATTATTCATTTTCAAAATCCTTTATTATTTTCAGAAAACAATTTTCTTTAAAAATTCATTTCTCGGGCTTGAGACCTCGGAATTCAATTCCAGGCATACGTCCAAGTCCCATATTTTCCTGTGGACCCTCCGAGACCGTCACATCACGGGTCCGGGTCCGTTTACCAAAAATACTGACCAAAGTCAACTTTATTCATTTAATTATCATAAAATTCTATTTTCATCAAATTTCAACATACAGACTTCCCGACTATACGCCCGGGTTGCGCACACATATCGAGGTGAGATTAACGGAGGCTTTCAGGGCCTCGGAACACGGATTTAGCTAGAATTACTTAGAATGACCTTTTGGGTCATCACAATCTCCACCTCTAAAACAAACGTTCGTCCTCGAACGGACATAGAAAAGTACCTGAGTCTGAGAAAAAATGGGGATAACGACTCCTCATATCGGACTCGGACTCCCAAGTAGCTGTCGTGACAGGCTGACCTCTCCACTAAACACGAACCGAAGGATAACTCTTCGATCTCAACTAACGAACCTAACTAACTAATATAGCTACCGGCTCCTCCTCATAAGCCAAATCCTTGTTCAACTGGACACCGTTGAAGTCAAGAACATGAGAAGGACCTGCAATGTACCTCCGGAGCATAGATACATGAAACACTGGATGCACGGCTGATAAATGCGGTGGCAAGGCAAGTCTGTAGGCCACCTCTCCTACCTTTTCCAAAATCTCAAATGGACCAATATACCTAGGGCTCAACTTGCCCTTCGAATCTCATCACGCCCTTCATAGGCGACACTCGAAGGAACACCTGGTCTCCTACCATGAAATCCAAATTTCAGACTCTACGATCTGCATAACTCTTTTGTCTGGACTGAGCTGTACAAAGTCTATCCTGAATAATTCTCACCTTATCCAAGGCATCCTGGACTAACTCAGAACCCAATAGCCTAGCCTCTACGGGCTCAAACCATCAGACTGGAGACCGACATCGCCTACCATACAACGCCTCATACGGAGCCATCTGAATACTCGACTGGTAACTGTTATTGTAGGCAAACTCTGCTAAAGGCAAGAACTGATCCCATGAACCACCAAAATCAATAACACAAGCTCGCAACATATCCTCCAAAATCTGAATAGTACGCTCGGACTGTCCGTCCGTCTGAGGATGAAATGTTGTGCTCAACTCAATCTGTGTGCCCAACTCTTGCTGAAATACTCTCTAGAAGTAGGAGGTGAACTGAGTACCTCGGTCTGATATAATGGATAGGGGCACACCATGCAATCTGACAATCTCTCTCATATAGATCTTTGCCAACTTCTCTGCTGAATACAAAACCGACACGGGAATGAAGTGTGCTGACTTGGTCAGCCTATCCACAACAACCCACACTGCATCCACCATCCTCTGAGTCCGTGGAAGCCCAACTACCAAATCCATCGTGATACGCTCCCACTTCCACTCGGGAAGCTGAATCTGCTGCATCAAACCACCGGGTCTCTGGTGCTCATACTTAACCTGCTGACAATTCAAGCACCGAGCTACATAAGCCACAATATCCTTCTTCATTCTACGCCACCAATATGCTTCCGCAAGTCCTGTTTGTGGCGCCCGGATGAATGGAATACCGGGAACTATGGGCCTCCTGCAATATCAACTCACGAATGTCATCAACATTGGGAACACATATACGACCATGCAATCTCAAAACTCCCTCAGCATCGACTGTGACCTGCTTGGCACGTCCGTGCCGAACCGCATCCCTAAGAGCACACAAATGACGATCCTCATACTGCCTGGCGCGAATGCGATCATACAATGAAGAACGAGCGACGGTATGGGCCAAAACACTGCCACCCTCAGAAACCTCCAATCTAACAAATCGATTGGCTAACGCCTGAACATCCAAAGCCAAAGGTCGCTCTCCAACTGATAGATAAGCCAAACTACCCATGCTGACTGACTTCCGGCTCAAGGCATCGGCCACCACATTGGCCTTTCCCGGATGATAGAGAATAGTAATATCATAATCTTTCAGCAACTCTAACCACCTCCTCTGCCTCATATTCAACTCCTTTTGCTTAAACAAGTATTGCAAACTCTTGTGATCAGTGAATACCTCACACGGTACCCCATACAAATAGTGCCTCCAAATCTTCAAGGCATGAACAATAGCTGCAAGCTCCAAATCATGGACTGGATATTTCTTCTCATGAATCTTCAACTGACGTGAAGCATAGGCTATAACCTTCCCATCTTGCATCAACACTGCACCAAGCCCAACCCGCGAAGCATCACAATACACGGTATAAGAACCTGAACCTGTGGGCAGTACCAACACTGGTGCTGTGGTTAATGCTGTCTTGAGCTTCTGAAAGCTCGCTTCACACTCCTCGGACCATCTGAACTGAACACTCTTCTGCGTCAACTTGTTCATCGGGGCTGCTATAGATGAAAACCCCTCCACGAATCGGCGATAATAGCTTGCGAGGCCCAAGAAACTCTGAATCTCTGTGGCTGAAGTGGGCCTAGGCCAATCTCTAACTACTGAAACTTTCTTCGGATCCACCTGAATGCCCTCTGTCGATACAACGTGGCCCNACGAAGATGCTGATCATGCTCCTCTAGACTACGAGAATATATCAAGATATCATCTATAAACACGATCACAAATGAGTCCAAATAAGGCCTGAATACCCGATTCATCAATTCCATAAAAGCAGCGGGGGCATTAGTCAACCCAAAAGACATGACCAAGAACTCATAATTCCCATAACGAGTGCGAAAAGCCGTCTTGGGCACATCAGATACCCTGACCCTCAGCTGATGATAACCAGATCTCAAGTCTATCTTAGAGAACACCGTAGCACCCTGAAGCTGATCAAATAAGTCATCAATCCTCGGCAAAGGATACTTGTTCTTAATAGTAACCTTATTAAACTGTCGGTAGTCAATACACATCCTTATTGAGTTGTCTTTATTCTTCACGAACAATACTGGAGCACCCCAAGGAGAAACACTAGGCCTGATGAAGCCTTTATCCAACAAATCATGTAATTGTTCCTTTAATTCCTTTAACTCTAGCGGAGCCATACGATACGGGGGAATAGAAATGGGCTGAGTGCCCTCAGCTAACTCAATACAAAAGTCAATATCCCTGTTGGGTGGCATACCCGGTAGGTCAGCAGGGAATACCTCTGGAAACGCGCGAACCACGAGCACAGACTCTATAGAAGGAACCTCAGCACTAGAATCACGAACATAGGCCAAACAGCCCTTCTCGACCATGCGCTGAGCCTTCATATAATAAATAACCCTACCAGAAGAATGACTAGGAGTCCCTCTCCACTCTAAACGAGGTACTCCTGGCAAGGCTAAGGTCATTGTCTTGGCATGATAGTCCAGAATAGCATAATAGGGGGATAACAAGTCCATACCCAATATAACATCAAAGTCAACCATATCGAGAAGCAAAAGATCAACCTAAGTCTCCAGACCACCAATAACTACTACGCAAGCACGGTAGACTCGATCTACCACTATAGAATCACCCACCGGTGTAGACACATGTACAACAGTACTCAAAGAATCACGAGGCATACTCAAATAAGGGGCAAAATATGAAGACACATAGGAGAATGTAGAACCCGGATCAAATAACACCGAAGCCTCTCGGCTGCAAACTGAAACCGTACCTGTAATAACTGCATCAGAAGCCTCAGCATCAGGACGAGCAGGAAAAGCATAACACCGGGGATGAGCCCCTCCAATCTGAACATCCCTGGGTCTACCTGCTGTAACCTGGCCTCTACCCCTCGTGGCCTGTGCTCCACTTCTATGAACCTGAACACCACCTCGACCACCACCCCTAGCTGGCTGAGGGGGTAAGGGTGCACCTGCTGCAGGAACCAAGGCACGGGAACCCTAATGATGGGGTCCACTCGAAGCTCGGGGGAAATATCTGGCAATGTGCCCCGAGCTACCACAACTATAACAAGATCTCTACTGCTGTGACTGATAACTCGGGAACTGGCCCTGATGACCCTGATAACCACCCTGGTAACTCTGAAGTGGCTGTGCACTAATAGATGTTGGTGGTGCACTAACAGGAGCTGGCGGTGCACGAGGAGATACCTGAAGTGCTGACTGAAAAGGTCGGGGTGGATGACCCCTGTTGAAAGAATCCCTGCCTCCAGATGAGGCTCCACTGAATCTACCAAAATGACAAGGTCGCTTTTAGCCCCCTGACCACCTCCCTGTGACAAAATCATCTCAATCCTCCTGGCCACATCGACCGCATCCTGGAACGAAATATCAGTACTCGACTCCCTGGCCATCTGAAGTCGTATAGGCTAGGCCAAACCCTTAATGAACCTCTGAACTCTCTCCCAATCAGTGGGGAGTATCATCAATGCATGCCTGGCTAGAGCGATGAACCTGGTCTCGTACTGAGTAACAGACATAGATCCCTGCTGGAGGCGCTCAAACTGCCTCCTAAGATCCTCTCGCTGAGTAATGGGAAGGAACTTCCCCAAAAATACCTCTGTGAACTGAGCCCAAGTCAAAGGTGCAGACCCAACTGGTCTGGCTAAGCAGCAGTACCTCCACCAAGTCTTGGCGGCGCCAGATAGTCGAAAAGTAGCAAAGTCAACTCCATTGGACTCCACTATGCCCACGTTCCGAATAACCTCATGACAGCTATCCAAGTAATCATGTGGATCCTCTGATGGTGCACCAGTAAAAGTAGTAGTGAATAACTTGGTGAATCTGTCCAGTCTCCATAGGGCATCTGCTAACATAGTTGCACCCTCGGTTGTCGGTGCCACAATACCCGGCTGAGCTACTCCAGCTGTCTGAGGTGCTAGAGTCTGAAACTGAGTGGCAACCTGCTCTGGGGTATGAATAACAAAAGTCTGGGTCCCTCCCCCAGCCTGAGATCCAGTTGGTTCAGTAGGAAGGAGACCGGACTGAGCCACACTCTCCATAAGTCCTACCAAGCGGACTAGAGCGTCCTGAAGCACTGGGGTAGCAATGAACCCCTCTGGGACCTGCGCTGGTCCAACTGGGACTGCCGGAACTGGGACCTCCTCGTCAGACTCGACCTGAGGGTCCTCCACTGGGGATGTTGCTCTAGGCTGAGCTCTGCCCCGGCGTCGGCCTCTAGCACGGCCTCGTCCTCGACCTTGACCCCTCGTACGAGCTGTAGCAGGAGTGTCGGGCTGCTGAGCGGAACCAAGGGAAGCATGCGTCCTCAACATCTGCGAGAGAGTAGAATGGAAACTTAATCAGTACTCAGAATGTATATCGCACGATAGAGAATGAAGAAATGTGGAGTTATCCTAACTTTGCAGCCTCTGGGGGATAAGTACAGACGTCTCCGTACCGATCCCTCAGACTCTACCAAGGTTGTTCGTGAGTTGTGAGACCTAAGCAACCTAGAGCTCTGATACCAACTTGTCACGGCCCGAAATCCCAACCTTCAGGACGTGACTGCGTCTAACGTTGAACCCGCTAGACAAGCCAACGTATCCAGGTAGTTCCAACAAATTCGACCCAAGTTAACAGTAGTAGAGTTAATACCTTTCAAAACTGAACAGAATAACAAAACACCTTAAAATCCTTAACAACAGAAATGTAATAGAAATTCAAAAATGCAAAGTGAAATAATAAAATACATAACGTCGCATAAGCCCAAAACCGGGGTGTCACAGTCTCACAAACTTTCTATAAGAATGCTAAATCCAAAGTCTGAAAGAAAAATATAATATTGTCTTCGAAAACTAGAGAAAAGACAAGACAGAGTGGAGATCTACGGATAGGAGAGACGCCAAGGCCCACGAACGTCAGTGGTATACCTTGATGTCTCGAAAGTTGACTGAAGGTGACTTCCTCAGCGCTGTCCACAGGGTCCGGATGCGGGATCTGCACAACATAAAGAAGTGCAGTGTAGTATCAGTACAACCGACCCCATGTACTGAGTAAGTGCCGAGCCTAACCACGGCCGAAGTAGTGACGAGGTTAGACTTGACAATAACGATAACCTGTCCTATTCTACAGCGGGTAACAGGGATAGTACAAGGCAAGAGATAAGCAGACAAGCAAGGGATACGGGAGCAGTAAAAGGGGAACAAGTGAAATGAAGCAGTTAAATAGACATATAAAAGTAGACAAGGGAGGCAATTTAACACGATAGCTAGTGAAACAAGTATAAATATCATAAATGTAAATAATGGCATGGCATCACCCTTCGTGCTTTTACTCTCTTCCTCACAATGCGATGTATAATGTGAAATAGTATAGATCATGGCACGACATCACCCTTCGTGCTTTTACTCTCTTCCTCACAATGCAATGTAAGGCAATATGAATCATGGCACGGCATTAACCTTCGTGGTTATAATCAATGTAAATCATGGCACGGCATTAGCCTTCGTGCTTATAATCAATGTGAATCATGGCACGGCATCACCCTTCGTGCTTTACACTCTTCCTCGGTATGCAATGTAATCAAATATCATGGCAAGGCATCACCCTTCGTGCTTTACACTCTTCCTCACCAAACAATGACAGATATAATGGCAAGGAGTACATCATAGTGGAAATATACAGTTCAAATCACCCGGCAAGGGGAAAACATCAATTAATCACTCAATAAATGCCCGGCAAGGGTCTCAGCTATAACCAATCACCTCAATTGTATACTCTACACTTGGATTATCAATCGTATCAACACTTCTCAATCTCAACAACCAATACTTTCAACAAGAATAAATTACTAAGTAGACACAATTTCATAATATGATAAACATGGAAGAAATACTACAATTTCTATCAAAATAGACCCACGGGCATGCTTGACACACATTGCATAGGTACTCGTCACCTCACCTATGCAATGAACATGATAATCACTTAGCACATAGCAAATAACACCTATTCCCTCACCAAAGTTAGGCAAGACACTTACCTCGGGTCCAAAGTATAGCAATCAACCCTCTAAGACCGTCTTTCCTTTATAATCTGGCTCCGAAACAACGATATCTCGGAATAATTAATTCAATAATCTCAATAAAGACTCAATAACACAATCCCATAGCCTAGATATGCAATTCCTATCATTCTTCCAAAATTTCCAAAATTCGACCCCGGGCCCGCTTGGTCCAAACACGAGGCTCGGACCAAAACCCCATAACCCCACGAGTTCAAATACATGATTTGTTTCAAGATCCGACCCCAAATTGAGGTTGAATCACCCAAATTTCCCAAAAACCTTACTAACCCCTAATTTCTACTTTATTTTATGATTTTAGGCCTAGATTTTTAGTGATTATGGAAGAAAAATGGAGTTATAATTGATTATCTAGGAGGATATAGTGATAGAGCTCTTCAAAAATGGCTAAGGGGGCTGTGGAGGAAGGAGAGGGTGCAAAATATGGAATTCCCGTAATGAGCATTCTGTTTTGATTTAAGGAAATAACTGGGCGATTTTGTTCTCTGCGATCGCGGAAGAAGGGCTGCGATCGCAGAGCTATAGGAATCCCTACTATGCGACCGCAAATGGAAGGCTGCGATCGTGGAAGGTCAACTGCACAGACCTTTGTGATCGCGAAGGAAATGATGCGACCGCAGAGAAGAACTACCTAGCCCCCACCTAGTCATCCTGGTACACTACGCGATCGCGAAGAAGGAATGCGATCGCAGAACATCCGGACTCCCTACACTGCGATCGCGGACCCATCCATGCGATCACAGAGGACAACAGACCCCTCCCCCACTCTCAACTCTATGCGATCGCAGCTCCACCTATGCGATCGCATAGACTAAGCTACCAGACACCAGAAAATCAACCAAACACCAGATTTTTGACCCATTTACACCCCGTTAGCTACCCGGAACTCACCCGAGCCCTGGGGGCTCAAAATCAAAAACACACACGACTCCCAAACCATCCTACGGACTTATTCCAGCATTTAAATCACAAAACATTATCAAAATCAAGGAATTAAACCTCAAAACTCATAAAATCTCCTCAAAATTTCATAAAGCTTAATTATTCCAATTTTGATTTGAAACACGTCATTTCAAGTCCGTTTTACACCAAATTTCACAGATAAGTCACATAACATATATTAAACCTGTTCCTGGCTCCGGGACCATAATACAGTCCCGGTAACACGGTTTTCACATAATTATTCATTTTCAAAATCCTTTATTATTTTCAGAAAACAATTTTCTCTAAAAATTCATTTCTCGGGCTTGGGACCTCGGAATTCGATTTCGGGCATACGCCCAAGTCCCATATTTTCCTACGGACCCTATGGGACTGTCACATCACAGGTCCGGGTCTGTTTACCAAAAATGCTGACCAAAGTCAACTTTATTCATTTAATTATCATCAAATTTCAACATACAGACTTCCCGGCTACATGCCCGGGCTGCGTACGCATATCGAGGTAATATTAACGGAGGCTTTCGGGGCCTTGGAACACAGATTTAGCTAGAATTGGATCATCACAGTCCCACAGAGACTGGATAATCTATGGTACAGACTTGTAATATTTTAACTACTATTTGAGAGAATCAAATTGATGAAAAGTGGGTGAGGTTTAAAACTTTTTAATTACTTAAACAAAACAAATAACTTTTGAAAGATTTATGATAAAAAAAGAGTTGGGAATCATTAAATTCACTTGATAATATTACTATAATAAAATCTCAATTTCTACATTTGTTTCTCTAAAGAGTAATTACTTATTTCTAATACAATTATATTTTTCTCACTAAGACATAACCAATTAATAACACTCCGTGAGAATTATGTTAATTAATCAATTTAATACTAGTGACATTTAAACCGAAATATTTTTCTTGCTTGAATTGTGCTAAAAGAAAGTAAAAACTCCGTGAGAATATTTTTACTAAGGATCAATAATCTTGCCTACAACAATTCCTCTGTGAGAATTAAAACTGAGGCAAGCAAGATTACTGACTTGAAATAATAGTGTACTGAAAAATTACTTTCACACTACTATTTTAATCAGAAGTTATCATATATTAATTTTGCTCCGCAAGAATTACAAAATCAATATATGAATAACTTAGAGATAAAATATATAGATGTGATGATAGAGTAATTAAATACCATCATTTCAGCACAGTATGAAATGTAAATAAAAAGTTTCAAGCCAAGAATATATAAAAACTAAGATAGTATTATAAACTATATCAAG
The DNA here is from genome assembly GCA_005239495.1 of Nicotiana undulata. Taxonomy (NCBI): domain Eukaryota; kingdom Viridiplantae; phylum Streptophyta; class Magnoliopsida; order Solanales; family Solanaceae; genus Nicotiana; species Nicotiana undulata. Next base: position 10,151 of record ML278606.1, read on the forward strand.
CTTCATCAACTATCCCAACAAAAAGAAATTACTCCATTATGGAGTAAGTAAAGCTAAAAACGATATTTAGAAAACTAGAAATATTTTTACTACAAGAAAAGAAAGAAGATCAAGACTAGTTCTTGTCTTACAAAGATTTGATGTTCTTATACAAAGAGAGCTTGCTATTTATAGGAAAAGATGAGTAGCTTTGGTCATGTTCCACTTTTGCGAATATATGCAAAATGACCTTTGTGTATGTAGATTCCATATATGCAACTATGGCACTTGTGCTTCAATCTTGACTTCATGATTTAGTCTTGCAAATGTAGGTTCCATGTATGCGAATGTGACCTTTGCAAATATAAATTTCACACATGCATATATAACACTTTTGCTTTCATTCATGACTTCATGGCTTAGACTTGCAAATGTAGGTTCCATATATGCGAATGTGACATTTGCAAATATAGATTCCACACATGCATATATGACTCTTTTGCTTCCATTCATGACTTCATGGCTTAGACTTTCAAATGTAGGTTCCATGTATGCGAATGTGACTTTGCGTATATAGATTCCACATATACAACTATGCTCTTTTTCATCTCTAATTGTCTTTTTCCATAAGCCCATATGTATATTCCACATTTGCGAATATGAAGATGATGTGTGCAACTGTGGCTTTGCTTCATTCTCTCATCTTTTAGCTTCTTTCCTTCTTTTTCATAATTTCTTTTTCCTACAAGATTTGTTAGAAAATATGCGAGGATAGGATATTATTATTCATATTTTATTTTAAAAACTTATTTTTTACATATGAAATTACATGAATAATTTATATCCATCATGTAGGAATTTGCACCACCACCTCTGGACCCCAACTGCAGTCCTTCTTCATGGCCTCGACATGGTCCTTGGTAATCGAACACATATACACCGACATATTTTCACATCGGCCCGACACCGATGAGGGGTTATCAACCTTAAAGTCAGTTTTAAGGACACATGGGCCGGTACGTATTCATGGACGACCGGTTCTACCTGCGTTTTGTCACCAGCCGTCCGGGAAGAAGAAGATGGAGCTTTCTCCTTCTGCGGTACTGTTTTAGAGGTCTTCTCCATTTACGTATGAGTAAGGAGTAAAAAGAAGGTGTAGAACTGGCGGCTCCGGTGGGAACAACGATGGTTTGGTAAACGACGATGAGAGGGAAGAAAGAAGGATTGTGAACTCAAGGGTTGTGATCAAAGCAAAGTAAAGTTTGAATCTATTAAGGAACTAGTATTTATAGGCTTAAAACGTCGGTTCGGTGCCATTTGTGGCCGACCGACGACTGACATGCATTGATGGTTTTTTGGGAACCGAACCGACGGGACATTTCGGTCACATAATCGCTTACATCATGAGGATGACATCATGGTCAAGGTATTGAGGAATCGAGGCTCGAATCGTTTATTATCATTTCATTCTAAGAAACGGGGAGACTATCTGTATACGGTAAAAATTAAAGATACCCAATTCTATGGGTTCGAGGGTATCTCTCGAGAGTAAGCTGATATCAGAGCAAATTCGAGGTCAGAGAATATGAACACTAAGGGATCGAGATTAGTCTAAATCGACACCACAGTAACAGAATCACGAGATATCCGCAATCGACCACCTATCCCGACAAGAATCTCGAAACCGGTAGAACCATTAATGATTAATGATATCAATCATGTATTTTACTTCCGAAATTAGAGTCATACCTTATTTAGGATTCCTCTACTATATAAAGAGGTACCCTATTCATTTGTAATCACATTAACACAATTATCATCATACACGAGTTCTTGCTTACACTTCTACTGAGAAATACAAACACTCTTTTATTCATTGTTAACTCTTTATAGTTCTTATTGTTCATACTGTTATTCCTGCTCTTACTGTTCTTGGCATTTGATCTCGAGTCTAATCCAGATCGGGGTCGATAACTTGCAATTCCACGGGTTTGATCCATTTAAATCGCTTAATTCCTTTATTTATTTAGCTATTTATCAATTGGCATTGAATTAGATCACGTATCCTTATAACCACATTACATGTTTAATTGTTACTCGTATTTTGAGGTAAACACTACTGTAATTTATATAAGATAAGGTAAAAATGTAGCAGATAAAAATAATCTTGTAAAAAGAGTGTTTGAATAAATTTCAAAGGCTTTAAAATCCTTATATTTGAATATTTCATTAAGAATTTAAGATAATACAATGAAGCTGGAAAAAATTTTAACTTAGAATTTGCAAGTTCTTTATTTAATCAAACTTGCAAATTAAAGTTTACATTTTACAACAACTAAATTAAAGAAAAAGAGTAAATTCAAAGTTGAATTGTTAAATATAAATCAAGAACTTCAAAGGTTTTGTATTTCCTTAGTAACTCCTTCATAATCAATATGAACTTCTTGACCATTTAAATTACTACTAGAAGTTGAAGTGGTACCTCTTTTTCTTTTTTCCGATTAACCCGATTAGCAACCTTATTACAAACGGTTTTTGTAGCATTAAACATATGTGAAAATTTAACTACTAATAAAAATTAAATATGCAACTAAAATATCAATAAGAGAAAGAGTTGGAACTAGTGCACATAATTCCTCAATAAATTGAACACTTGATGATTTTGAAGTCTTGAAATCGAACTTCGCAACTCCGATATTAGTACGAAGAAACGTCAATTGTTAAAAGTTCAAACTTCAAATAATACCATAAATAAAATTTCAAAAAATGAGAGCCATATAGTTGATTGCAATTTAGGTGAAGAATGAATGACAATTGAGAATTAAGAGATGAGTGAAGAAATGAAGAAGAGGGGGAGGGGGGGGATATATTTATAGTTTTTCAAAGGGTTAAATTAGTAAATACTAAAAGTGTTATTTTTGAAAATAAAATGCCTAAAAGGTCTATTTTTGCAAAATAGCCATTGGGCCACGGTCAAAATGGCAACTCACCATTGCCAACTGTCAACTTTATTAAAAAAGAAAATTTTGAAATAGTCGTTGAACCGGTCCGGACCGATCAAGTTAATCGTTTGACTTTGACTTGATAGTACTGGTATTGATTAACCGGTACCTTGAACCTATCCGGCACAATGCGCTCCCCGTCCCAACCCAGCCCTGCACGGCCCCTACCTACCAGTCCGGTCGGGTGTAAAATCGGTCTGGGCCGGTCTGGAACCGGGTCAACCCGACCCGTTAGACACCCATAGAGAAAACTTATTGTAAAAGACAAAATGAGTCTTGTTTGGATGGTTGTTACCTATTGTATTGTATCGTATTGTTACTTAAAATACGATGTTTGTTTTGGTTGTTACGGAGATTTTACTGTATCGTATCGTTAAATTCGTCGTTACGTAACGACGAAATGTGCCACTTTATGTAACGATCGATTTGGTGTGGTTGCATCTTTATCTTGTCTTTTTCTCTCATCTCACCCTTCATTATTATTAAATAATTTTATTTTATCATTTACCCTACCTTTATATATAATAGATTTACCCCGTGTCATAATTTTTTATTATAATGTTGAAAGTTTATTCTTCATATTTTTGATGTGTGAATCATGAAAATAAAAATGATACAATCTATCCAAACATTATATGCATCAAACGATATAGTACAATTTGGGGTGTTCGTCGGCCGGTACAGTACGATATTAAGACATTTTGGTTCGGTATTCGGTTTCGTAAAATGATTTACCAAAATCGTACCTAATTAAATTCGGTATGGTTTGATTTTTCTCTTTTCGGTTTCGGTTCGGTAACTTCGATTTATTCGGTTTGAATACTAACTAGTGCATAGAGTCATTGACGGTAATATTCTTAATTAAAGTACTCAAAAGTGAAAAACTAAAAACGCTTATTGACAAAGTTTTGTCCAAAAGTAACATATACCAACCTAGAGAGAGAAAACTTAAAGAAATGTCTTGTTACTTGCTTATAGTTAATTGATGAACTTAGAGAATAAAGAAAAGTAAAATTTTAGATTTCTTATACTTATATTATAATTAATAAAACGTGTATTGTGTAATATAATATATATTTCAGTACGATATTTGTATTTCGGTATTTCATTTTAAAATACCAAATACCATACCTAATACCTTTAAAAAAAAACTAAACCAAATACTATACTGAATACCAAAATTTTCGGTTTCGGTATGGTAATTAGGTATTTACCAAATTATGCACGACCTTAAGTACAATACAGTATAATACAATACGATACATTATGAAATTATGTATAACAACCATCCAAACAAACTGTAAGTTTCAAAAGTAATAATGAAATTTTTTTAAATTAATATTAGAAGGTTGGACATTAAAGTTGGAGTAAATATGGACTAATTTGGATACATGCCTATTTGAAGAAAAAAAACATTGGTGAAATGTTATGTCTGAGCAAAATTTGCGGGATTTGTTGTAACTTATTGAAGTGTGTAATCATCTTATCAACAACACACCCTTTCATATGCAGAATTGTTTTTATGAGCCAAGCACGTGGAAATTCTTTTTGATATTGGGCGGCGTTAGACTCGAACTCAATATCTATGTATGCTCTGATATCATATTAAAGATTGTAACCATCTCATCTAATAGTTTAAAGCACACTTTTATTTACTTAATTATATCTCCAACAAGTAAATTTTGGCTGCAAAATTATTTTTGCTAAACTTTTTCAAACAGGTCAAAACTTAAACGGTAAGATTCTAACACTGACTAGTTATTTTTTTGTTTCGGTAATTAAAAAATAACCATTGTTATGATATGTTAACGGGGATATTCATAAATTTTTAGTACTCCTATGATATTTTTGGGATTTTTACCTAGCTATACTATATTAGAAACTTATTTACTTATGTTCTCTATGTTTTGTAGTTTTTAATAAGCATCTAAGATTTTCTTACAAATTGTATACATCGCTCATTAAAAGGCTCCCCCCCCCCCCCCCCCCCCCATTATTAGTGCCTTCAATTAAGAGATTCAATTACATCCCTTTTTTTTCCTTTCCTCTTCTCTCCCCTTTTTTTTGACATCAAAATTCCTTAATATACGCCAAGAATCTTCATCTTCTCTCTTCCCACCATTGCTGACAACTTTATATTACTAAAAGATGAAGAAATACATAAATTGTATGATAACTGTATCATAATTGTATTTGAATTGTATCAGATACATCAATCCTAATACATAATTAAATCATACTTGTATCACAGTTGTATCTAACTTGTATCTTGTACTTTAATACCTAAAATAATACCTGATACAATACTAATAAATTAATATACAATTATCATATATTAATACCCAAACTGTAAAATTCATCATGAACAACTGTTCGTAATAATATACAATAAATTTACAATTATCATACATTTGTAATACAATTCTTGCAATAATTATGATACATATACGATTATAATACAATCACGATACATTTATGAAAAATCATGATACAATTATGATCTTCATCTTCTTCAAGTTTCAATCACAACTCTACACTAAAAATCTAATATAATCTAGTATTGTATGGAGTATTGTTTTGGGTATTAATGTATCATATACAAGTCACATACAATAAAGATTTTAGAAAGAAAGAAAACAAAATTCAAAACCAACCCACACTTGATTTTAGAGCAATATCATGAATTTCGTCTGCAGTGTATGAATAAGAAATAGAGATTTTTGGTGATTAGTAGGATTTAAGAAAGAGAGAAATTGGGTTTGACCAGGGGGAGGATATAAAAATAAAAAAGATATTTTGGGTGATTATTAAGAAAGAGAGAAAAAAGAAACAAAATCTTAAAGGTAGGGGAGAGTTTTTGAAAATTGGCTAAAATTAAGGGATCTTAAATTTTTTCTTTTTTTAAAGGGTTTGGTGCATAACTTGTAAATCAAAATATACGAAATAATTAATAAAGAACCTAAATAAATGTGGTAAATAAGTTTCTATTATAGTATAGCTAGGTAAAAATTCTGATATAAACTGTTAAAACTCCAAGAACAGTGGCTCTTTTGTGAAAATTTTCCGCTAAAATCTTGACATTGGCCCAAGCGCGAAGCTCTTCTGACGGCCCAGTATGAACAACAA
>ML278607.1:418-52045 GCA_005239495.1 Nicotiana undulata
CCTTCAGTCCACCCAGAGCTTCAAGGTATACCCGCTGGCGTTCGTGGGCCTTGGTGTCTCTCCTACACCTGGATTTCCTCATTGTCTTGCCTTTCTCTTCTAGTTCCAAGACAATTATATATTTTCTTTCAGACTTTGTATTTAGCACTCAGTTTAGTTAGTTCGTGAGGTTGTGACACCCCGATTTTGGGATTGTTCGTTGTTGTTGTCTTATCATTTCATTATGAGTTTTTTTTAGGTAATATTACTATTTTTCTACTGTGAAACGTTTGAAGTGATTTGGGATGTTCAGTGAATATTCGAAAGTTAATGGTGTGGGATGTTTTCGGAAAAGGTTGGACTTTAATGTATTCGAGTTATTTCAGTAAATGTTTTGAGGTTAATAGTTTTAAATACTGTTACGTTGTATTATTAAGGAAAAAATGTTGTATACGTTGGCTTGTCTAGCGGGTTCAACGTTAGACGCAGTCACGGCCTGAAAGGTGGGATTTCAGGTCGTGACAGAGTAGACGGGTCCTCGCCCTTCGAGGGCCTTAGGGATGACATTACCGGTATAAGAGAACCATAAGAGGCAGGAGGTGATGAAGGTTTCAAGGTCTCCGGCGAAGGGATGGCCGGAGAAGATGAAGAAATTTATCGGAACCTGAAGAGACTAGAGAGAGAGAGATGTGAGTCGGTGAGAAAATGAGAGGGGTTAGGGGGGTTAGGTTAGAGTTAATTAAGGAAATAATAATCTGGGCCGTTGATCTAATTTGATCAACGACTCTGATTGATTTGGGGTTGGGTCGGGTAGGCTATTAGTTGGGCTGGGTAGTTAATTGGGTTAAAGGGTTGGGTATTGGGTTGAAATTAAAAGAAATTAAAAGTGGCTAGATTTTAAATACCCATGAAAAATAGAATAAAATAATTAATAAAATAGCTAATAATTATATAAGAAATAAAAGTAATGCTAAGTAAGTGAAATTTAAGGTAATTCGCTAATATAAAAATATAAAACGACTAGTTATGGAATTAAAATAGCATAAATGCACAATTAGGCCATAACTGCAAAATTTGTGTAATTATAGCTAAATGGTGCCTAATTGGTTAACTTTTGAAATAATTAAATTCTAATAGGATTAAATAGGATTGAAAATGACATATTGAGCTGGGAAACATTTTGAAATTATTTACTATATAATTTATGAATAATTATTGAATACAAAAATACTAAATAAATAGGAAGAATTGATAAAAAATATGAAAAATTATGAAAAATACCATTCATTATGAAAAGTGATTTTGAAGGTAAAAATTTAATTTTGAAAATAATTTCGAGGAAAAATTGAGTATCAACATCACGATCTAAGACAAAAAGAAAGGATAACATCCTATATGTCATGTAGCCTCCTGTTTATAAGTGTGGTGCACAACACATCCATAAATAAGACTCTACTAGACACGGTCTATAGACAACTCTAGGACAGAACTGCTCTGATACCACTTTTGTCACGACCCAAACCGATGGGCCGCGAGGGGTGCCCGAGTCCTACCTGTCAAACACCCCTAAGCTTGCGTCCAAGATATAAACCTGATTAACGTCAGCTGAATTATGTGAATAATGTACATGAAGGAAATCTTCTCAAAAGGCATACATACATACACGTGCAACATACGTACGGCGAGCCGACAAGGCTGCTATAGACAACTATATACCTCAAAACTAGAAGCCGGCAAAGCAGCATACTATCCAACTAAACATACTACATATATATATATATATATATATATATATATATATATATATATATATATATATATATATATATATATATATATATATATATATATATATATATCGTACCGAAATCAAAAGCAGCTCAGGATCAAGTGGAGCATGCCAACTCTCGCTGATCAAGGATCCTAAGAAGGGGGACCGTCAGCTTGCCTACCTGCACCTGCGGGCATGAAACGCAGGCCCTGTGAAATAGGGCGTCAGTACGAAAAATGTATTGAGTATGTGAGGCATGAAAATCAGTACGTAAATGACATAGGTGAAACATGGAATAAAGAAATCCATCTGTAAATTTGAATAACTTTGTAAATTCTGAAATATATATAATGGCATGCACGTGCGTATAAATGTCATGTCATGCATAGATATGGGTGTACATAATATCATCAAGCCACTTAGGGCATCCCATCATATCGTATCGGCCACTGTGGAAACTATCATCAACATATACCAACTGATCAGGTGGTTGTGCGTATATAACGCCGTAACTTTTTCCCATATCCCATATACATATATTTACATACATACGCTTATATAACGGCATCTGGTCATGGGTCAATGCACATGTATAAATGAGTGAAATGCATGCAAAATACGTAATGATCTCAATATTCCTTCCGGATAAACTTTTTCAACTACGTATTATTCTGAGACCCATGAATAGAAGATAATAATAATTCACATGGGGAATCAAGAATATAGACACCCCTAGTATTTCTATGAATAGAGTAATTTATGGAAACTGTGCATTTTTTCGTTTCTTCTGTATAATTTGAACCATGCCAAAAGAAAGAAGGGATGGACTTAATATACCTGTAGTAAGGAAAACTCCGTATAATATTCTTGAAGATTTCACCATACTCTTTTGTAACCGCAAAATTTTTTATGGAATTACGCTGAAGTACTTTGAACGAAAATAAGCTTCTGCTTCCTTGAATTCTTTTGAACGAAATGAGCTTCTGCTCATTACGTATTTTGAAGAAAGGATGATATATCAACAATGTCCATAAACGTTCTGATCCTAACGAGGTAAGACTTTATTATCAAGTCTTATTTTGATTAAAATTTAATATAACCTTAGGTAGCCACATGGAATAAATGACTAAGAGTCATTCTTATTAGTTAACTGGGTAATGTCACGTTACCCGGTAATTAACCAATTACCCGCGTAATTTAAAAATTACCACAAATTACTTCAAGTTCTACTTATTTTTAATATAGTTTATACATTATACTACCGTAGTCATATGGTACTTTCCATGGTACTAGTTCACAATCATCGGCTATTATCCTTCGACCCGTATTTTATCCCAAATTGTCCACTTTCAACGAAACTCGTTTTCTTTAATTCGTGTACCATTTATTCTTCATGCACTTATTTCTCGCTTGCTATAAATAGCGTAAATACGTTAACCTCAAGATAATCTCATCCCCGAGTCTATGTCAATTAACTGAAGACGAAACTTTTAACGTACGAAAATGCGGGATGTAACATCCCTCCCCCCTTAGAAACATTCGTCCTCGAATGTTCAACTCCCCATGATCTATATAACTTTGGTAGGGTCGCCTTTGTAACAACACTACTACTAACTCTCCCTATAGAAGCTTAATAATCCAACACCACACAAGACCACAATTATCAATAACGACAATGGCCTCACACGACCAACGATAATAACCAACACAAGAATTTATACACTATGGTTATGACGTTTCAGTCGGACCCTTCTCTGGAGGATGAAATAAGTAGGTATATCTAGACATAATGACCTCCTCGGCCTCCCAAGTCATTTCTTCCAAAAAAATATTTCCTCCAAAGTACTTTCACGGAGGCTACCTCCTTATTTCGTAGCTTGCGGATTTGTCGGTCTAGGATGGAAACCGAAATTTCCTCGTATGACAAGTCCTATGTAATATGTACATCATCTGTGGGCACCACTCGGGTAGGATTTCCAATGCACTTCCTTAACATAGATACGTGAAAAACCGAATGGACAGACTCCAATTTTTAGGGCAATTCTAACTCATAAGCTACTTGGACCACTCTCTGAATGATCCTATAAGTCCCAATATACCGTGGGACAAGTTTGCCTTTCTTGCCAAAACTCATCACACCTTTCATAGGTGACACCTTTAAGAATACCCAGTCATCAACCCCGAACTCTAAATCTCGTCGCCGCACGTCAGAATATGTCTTCTGACGACTCTGAGATGTCAATAGTTGATCTCGGGTAAGCTTTACTGTTTCTATGGCTTGCTGAACTAGGTTTTTCCCATGTAACCCAGATTCTCCAATATCAAACCACTCTATAGGAGATCTGCACCTACACCCATACAAATCCTCGTACAGAGCCATCTGTATACTGGAGTGGTAACTGTTATTATATACGAACTCAATAAGCGGCAAACGATCATCCCAACTACCTTTGAAGTCTATCACACAAGCTCGTAACATATCCTCCAGTGTCTGAATAGTACGCTCAGCTTGTCCGTCTGTCTGGGGATGAAATGATGTACTAAGACTTACTTGAGTCCCCAATCCTTTTTGGAAGGACCTCCAAAAGTTAGTTGTAAAATGAGCTCCTCTATCCGAGATAATAGATACAGGGACACCATGTAGTCGTAATATCTCCTTGATATAAAGCCTTGCATAATCCTCCGCGGAATATGTAGTCCTAACGGGCAGAAAATGGGCTGACTTTGTAAGCCTATCAACAATCACCCATATCGAATTGAACTTACACTGGGTACGAGGTAAGCCCTACGATGAAATCCATATTGATTACGTCCCATTTCCAAGTCGGAATTTCCATAGCCTACAATAATCCACCGGGTTTTTGATGCTCAATCTTCACCTGCTAATAGTTAGAACACTGAGCAACAAACTCCGCTATATCCTTTTTCATTCTGTCCCACCAATATACTTCCCTAATATCATGATACATCTTTGTCTCTACTGGATGGATAGAATAACAAGAATAGTGAGTTTCTCCCATAACCTACCGATGCAGCCCTGCAACATTAAGGACACATGATCATCCTCGATATCTGAGGACCCCATCTTCTATAACTTCAAACGGTGTCTTCTCCTTCTGAGGGGTGGTATCCCTATAATGAACTAACACAAGATCCTCGTATTGGCGTTCCTTTACTTCAGTTTCTAAAGAGGATGTTGTCGTATCCTGAATAGTAATCCCAATATCACATGAGTCCAGTAACCGAACTCAAAGACTAGCTAGCTGATGAACCTCATGGGCTATTCCCCTATTTTCCTGCTGCAAATATGACAGGCTACCCATAGACCTACGGCTGAGGGCATTGGCCACTACGTTCGCCTTCCCTGGATGGTATAAGATATCAACGTGTGTCACGACCCGAAATCCCACCTTCGGGCCGTGACTGTGTCTAACGTTGAACCTGCTAGACAAGCCAACGTTGAACTAAATACAACTCATTAACAACTAAAACGAACAAGATAACTAAGGCATCGATGGTCAAAAATATGAAGGTTAACAAATTACCACAAATAATATAGCAACTTCGAAATAAAACCCATATACATATCCCAGAACTGGTGTCACATAATCACGAATTGTCTAAGAGATTACTAAATACAAAGGTCTGAAATAAGTACATATGACTGTCTTTGAACTATAAGATGAGACAGAGCTGAAAGTGAAGGGTAGAAGGTGACGCCAAGGCCCACAAACGTCTGCGGGTCTACCTCGATGTCTCCTGTATGAACTGATGAAATGCTCCGACAGTCAGTGACCACCGGGTCCGGCTGTGTAGTCTGTACAACATAAAGAAGTGCAGGTGTAGCATCAGTACAACCGACCCCATGTACTGAGTAAGTGCCGAGCCTAACCTCGGCGAAGTAGTGACGAGGCTAGGACCGACAACAATATATGTACCTGTGCAATTCTATATAATAACAGGAAAATATCGACGGAAATAAGCAAGTAAAAACATATACGGGGAGAACATGCTGGGGGTAAAGGGGCAACAAAATGCTAGCACGGTAGAACAGGGTAATAACTGAAATGTAAAAAGGTAAAAGCAGGAATTTAACGTCTCAGCACAGATAATGAACAGCAAAAGGCACGGCATGTCCCCTCGTGAATGATCTCGCAATCACTCGGCACGGAATGTCCCCTCGTGCATATATAGTAACACTGGGCACGGAATGTCCCCTCGTGCAATAAATAATCAATAATCAACACGGCATGTCCCCCCGTGTGATAAATAATAAACAATCAGCACGGCATGTCCCCTCGTGCGATAAATAATATAAAAGCAACAATATAATGTGAACATCAACAATGAGAAATCTCAAGTGTAAGGAAATGCTCAATAAAATTCTATCATCCCGGCAAAGGACTCAGTTATAACCAACCTCGCATCAGAAATACAGTTTCAAAGTAAAAGCCTCAACTGAAACAAATAACACAATAACTCCCCATGTCATGAAACAACGTCAAGGTATCACTTCTAAATCACCAATTACTCATAATACAGAGAATATTAAGAACACGGTATGATTCATCACGTTTGACCTACGGGCATGCTTGACCACAACATATAGGAACCCGTCACCTCACCTATACGTTGGACATGAATTACACATAGCAAATAAGACTCTATACCTATTCCCTCAAGCTAAGGTTAGGCCAAACACTTACCTCGGCTCCAAAATGCAAGTCAAGCCTCAATCACAGCCTTTCCTCTCGAATCCAACTCCGAATCGATAATACCTAGACATAATGGATTTATTAACATCAATAATTACTCAATAAACCAATTCCAAAGCCTAATTATACATTCTCTACTGTTCTTCAAAAAATACTAAAATTCAACCCCGGGCCCGCATGCTCGAATCCCGAAAAATCTCGGAGGAATCACTCACCCATAGCCTAAGGATCATTAATATGAAGTTTCTACTTGAATTCATAGCATCAATTGGATAGTTCATCAAATTCCCAAAAATCCCATCTACTACTTAAAACCTAGATTTTTCTAAGATTTAGTAGTTAATCCCCTTGACAATTCATGAATTAAACTAGTGAAATAGAGTGAAATTACTTACCTTTACCGGAAGTGGGTCGAGGAATGGTTTATCAAGCTCTTAGGACCCTTCAATGGAGGTTGGAATGGGTGTAAATGAAGGAAACCCGAGTTTTGACACTTAAATACAGGCTGCCTACAGGGGTTTCCGCACCTGCGACCCTGGGATCGCACCTGCGGTCCCGCACCTGCGAAGAAATGGCCGCACCTGCGGAAAAGGGCCGGGGGAGCTAGGTTCGCATCTGCGGAGTTGGGGGCCGCACCTGCGAGGCTGGGACCGCAGGAGCGGTCCCGCACCTGTGGTCACACCAGCAACAGTTGCACCAGCAGTTGTTTTAGCTGGTTTTTAGCCCCGTTAGGGGTCCAGGAGGCACTAGGGCCCACCCGAGCCCCCGTCCAAAAATACCAACAAGTCCCAAATCACTATACAGACTTGCTCGAGCCCACGGAATACTCAAAACAATGCTAAAACTCAAAATCACACCCCAAAACCCCTAAAACCATAACTTAAGAAACTTCAAGTTCTTGATTTCTATAAACATGCGCCGGACCGACCTATACGACTCGGAATGACATCAAATTTTGCGGACAAGCCATAAATGACATAACGGAACCATTCCCGGTCTCGAAATTCGGACCTCGATAACATAAAATAACGTTTCAAACCAAATTTCAAATTCTATGAAAATCCTCAAAACTTCATTAACTCTCAATTTCCCATTTTTTATCCGAAACCCGTCAAATCAAGTCCGTTCCTTACCAAATTTCATAGATAACTTAAATAACACATATTGAACCTGTTCCGGGCTCCGGAACCATAATACGGGCCCGGCAACACAGGTTTCACCTCGAGGTTCATTTTCATAAGCCTTTATTATTTTCAGAAAATAATTTTCTTTAAAAATTCATTTCTCGGACTTGGGTCCTCGGAATTCAATTCCGGGCATATGCCCAAGTCCATATTTTCTTACGAAACCTCCAGGACCATCAAACTCACGGGTCCGGGTCCGTTTATCAAAAATATTGACCAAAGTCAACTTTAATCAATTAATTATTACAAATTCAACTCTTTATCAAGTTTCCACATAAAAGCTTCCCGGCTATACGCCCGGGCTGTGCACGCACATTGAGGTGAGATTAACGGAGGCTTTCAGGCCTCAGAACACAGTTTTTGCTAAATTTACACAGGATGACCTTTTGGGTCATCACAACGTCATAGTCCTTAAGTAGCTCCAACCATCTCCTTTGACGTAAATTAAATTCCTTTTGCTTGAAGATATACTGAAGGCTCTTATGATCCATATATATATCAACATGAATGCCATACAAGTAGTGCCTCCACATCTTTAGTGCATGAATCACCGCGGCTAACTCTAAATAGTGGGTCGGGTAGTTCTTATCGTGCTTTCTTAGTTGTCTAGAAGCATAAGCTACAACTTTACCATGCTGCATCAGCACACAACCCAATCCACTCCTGAAGCATCATAATAGGTCACATAACCATCGGTCCCTTCTGGGAGCGTTAGAACCGGTGTTGTAGTTAATATGTCCTTTAATGCCTGGAAACTCCGTTCGCAAGCATCAGTCCATCAAAACTTTGCTCCCTTCTAAGTCAACTTTGTCAAAGGTGCTGAAAGGGAAGAAAATCCCTCTACAAATCTCCTGTAATAGCCTGCCAAACCCAGAAAGCTACGAACCTCCGTCGGCGTTATGGGTCTAGGCCATGTCTTTACTGCCTTAATCTTTTGTGTTTCCACCCGGATGCCTTCACCCGAAATGATATGCCTAAGGAAAGCTACAGAGTTCAACCAGAATTCACATTTAGAGAATTTCGCATACAACTTCCCTTTTCGTAGAACTCTGGGCATAGTACGCAGATGATTTGCATGGTCAGCCTCAAAACGAGAATACACCAATATAACGTCGATAAATACAATTACGAACAGATCTAAAAAGGGCATGCACATACGATTTATCAAATCCATGAATACTGTTGGGGCATTGGTCAAACCGAATGACATAACACGAAACTCAAAGTGCTCGTATCTGAATGTTGTCTTCGGAATATCTTCCTCCTTAACCCTTACCTGATGGTACCCAGACCTTAAGTCTATCTTTGAAAAACATTTGGCACCTTGCAACTGATTAAATAAATCATCAATCCTCATGAGCGGTTACTTATTATTGATCGTCACCTTATTTAATTGTCTATAATCAATACACATCTGTAAGGAACCATCTTTCTTCCTTACAAATAACACAGGTGCCCCTCACGGTGATGTACTAGGTCGGATAAAGCCTTTTTCAAGTAAGTCCTTTAGTTGTTCCTTCAACTATTTCAACTCAGCGGGGGACATTCTATAGGGAGGAATGGATATTGGATGAGTATCTGGTAGTAGGTCAATAGCAAACTCAATTTCTCGCTCTGGCGGAAGACCTGGAAGCTCATCGGGAAAAACTTCGGGAAACTCATTAACCACAGGGATGGACTGAATGGTTGGTGACTCTACTTCCATATCCTGAACCCGAACTAAGTGATAAATACAATCCTAACTGATCATCTTCCTTGCCTTGATACAGGAAATAAATCTACCTCTCGGCGACGCTGTATTACCTTTCCACTCCAAAACAGGCTCCTCTGAAAATTGAAATCGGACTACCTTTGATCTACAATCAATGTTGGCATGACAAGAATCCAACCAATCCATACCCATTATAACATCAAATTCTACCATATCTAACTCGATTAGGTTTGTTACGGTATATCGACCATGAAAAACTATTATACAACCCCTATATACTCGCTTAGTTATCACTGAGTCTCAACTGGTGTAGACACCTCAAAAGGTTTAACCAATTCAGGTTTTATTTCAAACTTACTAGCAACCAACGGAGTAACGTATGATAAAGTGGAACCTGGGTAAATCAGTGCATATACATCATTTGAGAGACTGATAATATACATGTAACAACATCAGGCGATGACTCCTGGTCCTGTCGTCCTACCAAGGCATAAATGGGGTTCTGAGGACTGCTCGAGCTAGATGCTCCGCCTCTGCCTATACCACGACTCATTGGTACTTGTGGACTTGAACAGGGGAGTGTACTGATGATGACGAACCAGATATAGATCCCGCTGGCTGAGCTACGCCTGTATCACCTCTCATCGGACAATCCCTCATAACGTGGCTCAGATAACCACAAGTATAACAAACACTTAATCCCATACGGCATTGCCCGGTATGTTGCTTACCACATTGAGTACATCGTGGAAAGGGCGGCCTCATCTGTCTTGACTGACCCCTATACTGAGAACCTGAGGCCCTGAAATTCTGACCAGACCCTGAATATGTGGAACGATCAAATCACTTACCGCCAAACTGAGGGGGTGCGCTATCTGATGGGTAGGTTGGATACCTCAAGTACTG
Source organism: Nicotiana undulata (assembly GCA_005239495.1). Classification (NCBI taxonomy): domain Eukaryota; kingdom Viridiplantae; phylum Streptophyta; class Magnoliopsida; order Solanales; family Solanaceae; genus Nicotiana; species Nicotiana undulata. The sequence continues at coordinate 10,685 of ML278607.1, forward strand.
TTGCCTCTAACCACCTCGAAACTCACCAGAAGGACCCGAAAACCTCGCTAACTTATTTAGGCCCTATCATTCTCACGATCCATCCTCTGCTTCTGCTTATGCTCCTCTACACCCTGAGTGTATGCATGAATACAAGAAATATCCATGTCTGACAGAAGTGAGACCTACATACAATCGTTAAGCAAGTGCGGCTCTAATCCCATCACGAACCGGTGAACACGATCCTCCATCTTAGATACAATAGTGGGAGCATACCTAGCTAATGAATCAAACTTAAGACTGTACTCCCGAACACTCATGTTACCCTACCGAAGGGTCAAGAACCTATCAACTCTAGCACGTCTAAGCTCTGGTGGCAGATAATGATGAAGAAAAGCTTTTGTATACTACTGCCATATTGCTGGAGGGGCATCCTCGCCTCTGGAAAATTCCCAAGACTCTTACCAATTAATTGCAACATCTCGGAGTCTATAGGAAGCTAGCTCAACTGACTCAGTCGCATTGGCCTTCATTACCCTTAACGTCCTCTGCATTCTATCAATAAATACCTAAGGGTCCTCGTTTGGATATGCTCCAGTGAATACCAAAGGGTCTAAATTAATGAAGTCATGAACCCTCGCACTGACGGACCTATCTGCATGACCAATACCTATTTCCTGACGCCGAGCCAGTGCGGCTACTAATCGGGTTAATAGCTAAATATCATATCTCATCTCCTGACACGGTGCATCTGGCTGAGGAGCTAGATGTACAGGGGCGGGCGCTGGAGCTAGTGCCCCTAGGAACTCTTCTGGAAAAGACGGGGTATGTGAAGTCTAAGATGGAATCTCACTATGAGACTCTCCCCGAACCCTGGTAACTCATGGCGCTCGACTAGTAGTCTCACCAGCCACGGACTTTCCTTTCTGGGCGGCTCTAGTCTTTGGAGGCATCGCTGAAAATATAGCATATCGTTAGGAATATGAATTCTTATATCGCACGATCTAAGACAAAAGGAGAGGATGACATCCTATATGTCATGTAACCTCCTGTTTATAAGTGTGGTGCAAAACACACCCATAAACAAGACTCTACTAGACACGGTCTATAGACAACCCTAGGACAGAACTGCTCTGATACCACTTTTGTCACTACCCAAACCGATGGGCTGCGACGGGTGCCCGAGTCCTACCAGTAAACACCCCTAAGCTTGCGTCCAAGATATAAACATGATTAACATCTGCTGAATTACGTGACTAATGTACATGAAGGAAATATACCCAAAAGGCATACATACATATACGTGCAACATACGTAGGGCGAGCAGACAAGGCTGCTATAGACTATATACCTCAAAACTGGAAGCCGGCAAAGCCGCATACTATCCGACTAGACATATTGCCTACAGACCTCTAATAGAAATATAATTGTACAAACACGGGACTGAGCCACATTATACACACATATATATATATATATATATATATATATATATATATATATATATATATATATATATATATATATATACAAACATATCGTACCAAAATCAAAAGCAGCTTCGGATCAAGTGGAGCATGCCAACTCTCACTGATCAAGGATCCTAAGAAGGGGGATCGTCAGCTTGTCTACCTGCACCTGCGGGCATGAAACGCAGGCCCCGTGAAATAGGGCGTCAGTACGAAAAATATATTGAGTATGTGAGGCATGAAAATCAGTACGTAAATGACATAGGTGAAACATGGAATAAAGAAATCCATCTGTAAATCTGAATAACTTTGTAAATTCTTAAATATATATAATGTCATGCACATGCGTATAAATGTCGTGTCATGCATAGGTATGGGTGTACATAATATCATCAAGCCACTTAGGGCATCCCATTATATCGTATCGGCCACAATGGAAACCATCATCAACATATACCAACTGATCAGGTGGTGGTACGTATATAACGCCGTAACTTTTTCCCATATCCCATATACATATATTTACATACATACGCTTATATAACGGAATCTGGTCATGGGTCAATGCACATGTATAAATGAGTGAAATGCATGAAAAATACGTAATAATCTCAATATTCCTTCCGGATAAACTTTTTCAACTACGTATTATTCCGAGACCCCTGAATAGAAGATAATAATAATTCACATGGGGAATCAAGAATATAGACACCCCTAGTATTTCTATGAATAGAGTAATTTATGGAAACTGTGCGTTTTCTCGTTTCTTTTGTATAATTTGGACCATGCCAAAAAAAAGAAGGGATGGACTTAACATACCTGAAGTAAGAAAAACTCCGTATAATATTCTTGAAGATTTCACCGTACTCTTTTGTAACCGCAAAATTTTTGATGAAATTACGTTGAAGTACTTTGAACGAAAATAAGCTTCTGCTTCCTTGAATTGTTTTGAACGAAATGAGCTTCTGCTCCTTACGCATTTTGAAGAAAGGATGATATATCAACAATGTCCCATAAACGTTCTGATCCTAATGAGGTATGACTTTATTATCAAGTCTTATTTTGGTTAAAATTTAATTTAACCTTAGGTAGCCACATGGAATAAATGACTAAGAGTCATTCTTAGTCATTGTGGCTTTATGCCACATTTTTGGGAGTGTATTTTTTAAATTTTTATCCACTTATTAGTTAACTGGGTAATGTCTCGTTACCCGGTAATTAACCAATTACCCGCGTAATTCAAAAATTACCACAAATTACTTAAAGTTCTACTTATTTTTAATATAGTTTATACAATATATCACCGTAGTCATATGGTGCCTTTTATGGCACTAGTTCATAATCATCGGGTATTATTGTTCGACCCGTATTTTATCCCAAATTGGTCACTTTCAACGAAATTCGTTTTCTTTAATTCGTGTACCATTTATCCTTCATGACACTTATTTCTCGCTTGCTATAAATGGCGTAAGTACGTTAACCTTAGGATAATCTCATCCCTGAGTCTATGTCAATTAACTGAAGATGAAACGTTTAACGTACGATAATGCGAGATGTAACTCCAAGGGGCTCGGGTGAGTTTCAGATGGGTTCGGACATGTTGGGCATCGCTGGTTTTTTGCTGGTTCTGGTGTTTCAAGGCTTCTTCGCGATTGCCAAGTTGTGGACTCTATCTCGTAGAATTATAGGAGTTGTTGGTTGTTTCTTCAACGTGTTCATGAGAGAACGAGCGCGTTCATGACGCTTTGAATGTTTCGTTTTCGAGAAGGGCGATCGCGTATTAGCGAAGGAGATGGGAGATTTTAGTCATCGCGTTCGCATGGACGGCGATTCGTTCGCGAAGTGTTTGCTACTGTTTTCACCGCATTCGCGATGGTTATGCCGTGAACGCAAAGTGCAAATTATGGCAGCGTATTTTTGTGCATCGCGATCGCGAGGTTACTACCGTGATCGCGTAGAGTACCACTAGGCAGTGTATTTAAGTATTCTATTTCAGACCTTTGAGTTATTTTATCACATTTTGAGTTGGGAAGCACGAATTTGGGCAATTTTGGAGAGGATTTGACCACATAGATTAGGTTATGTATTTTTTACTCGGTTTTGATTATATTCCATGATTCTATCTTCTATTTTGGTATTTGACTGATGATTTCAAAAGAGATTTTGGGAGTTTTTGTCTAAACTTTTCTAAAGTGATTAATTGAGTTTTGAACATCGATTCAGTGTCGAATTTGAGTAAAATTAGTATGGTTGGACTCGCATTTGAATGTGTTATCGAGATTTGTGAGTTTTCTCGAGTTTCGAGGTACAAGCGCGGGTTTGACTTTTTGGTTGACTTTGAGTAATTGATTAAAGATTCGACCTTTATCATTTGGGTTAGTTTCCTTTAGCATTATTTGTTGTTTTTGAGTTGCTTTAGTCTAGTTTTGAGCCTTTCGGAGGACGGTTTGTGTGGGATGGCGCTTCTAGTGTATCGATTTGGCTTGTTTGATGTAAGTGTCTTTCCTAGATTTGTTAGGGAACATTTTCCAAATAAAATAATATTGTTTTCCACATGCGGGGGTGATGCAAACATGAGGTGACGAGCGTATATGCATGTGCTAGGGATAGATTATACGGCTCTTTGTGCTTTGTTGAAATATTGACTTTCTTGCTTCATGTTTTACTTGACTTTTATATTAATATGAAGATGAAATTCAATGCAAAAACCTTGATTTAGCTTATTATAACTTGATTAAAATTTTATGGGCCTTTTGTGAAACTATTGATGTGCTAAATTCGGTAACCACTATACTTAATATTAAATACATCGCTACAATCGTTATTCTTGAAATAATTGGATTCCATACTTGAGTTGAAGATCACTTTCGTTGACATTCTTGAATAATAAGGTCCTTGAGGTTTATTGAATTGTTATTGGCTTGAAAGTTGTGATTGATGTTCATTTGGAGTATTTTCTTAATCACTCTTCTTGGTTTTATTCATGCTTTACACCTTGCTTGTTATTTATATACATATGCTTGATGAGGAAGAGTGTAAAGCACGAAGGGTGATGTCGTTCCATTGCATGTACATTATCATGTGAGAAATACTATAAAGCGCGAAGGGTGATGTCTTGCAATTTCTTATACATCATTACGCATGAAGAATTATGTCGTGCCATTGCATTTACATTATCATGTGAGGAAGATACTAAAAGCACGAAGGGTGATGTCGTGCATTGTTTTATATTATCATGTGTTCATGGCACGAAGGGTGTTTCTGCGCAGGCAAGGACGAGAGACATGCATTATATTATGATATATTTTCCTTGTGTATACATTTATGCCATTATCTTGTGATATTACTGTTGCACTTATATTTTGTATGTGACTTGTCATTATTGTTCTGTATGTGTCTTATACCTCAATTGTTGTTGTATTATCCATTCCTTCTATCTGTTTAGCTTATCAAGATCACGCTTTCATTCTTGTTTGTTATATCTACATCTATTCTATTTCTCATTTGTTGTATTTTCGTATGAGCCTTCCACCATGTTATTCATCCATGCCTTTTATTTGTTTAGCTTATAAAGATCATGCTTTCATTCCTGTTTGTTATATCTATGTCTATGCCATTTCTCATTTGTTGTGCTATCATATAAGTCTTCTACCATGTTAGTTAGTGAAATTTATGTTCTCCTATCCTAATTGCTATCATTACTTCTATGCATATGACCTAGTCTGTTACTGTTGTCCATGTGCACTGGCTTGTTCGTTACTGCTACATGTGTACTTCCAACTTTGTTGTTATCGTTATTGGCATTTATTTCACCATCTTGGTACTGTTATACGTATGCTTGGGGAGGATAAGATAAATGCAAGAAGGGTGTTTCCGTCCCATTTGATTTGAAATACATTCATATATTTTGTGAGGTTGAGATAGATGCACGAAGTGTGTTGCTGTGCCATTTGATTTGATATCTTGAGTACATTTCTCACACTATGAAATTTCTATATTTACTTCTGTGGTTTGATGGTCATTTCCTTAAGGAAAGGATCGGTTGTGATATTCTGAAATATTGTCCGTAATTCTTCTAGTGATCATTTTATGCTTCGCATATTTTTTGTTGTAATCTTCTCTGTTATATTCTGGTATTATTTCTATTGCATATTCTACTGCACAGGTTATATTAGTGAGTATCTTTTAACTAAAAATCCTCGCCACTACTTCACCGAGGTTAGTCAAGATACATATTGGGTACATAGGGTCAGTTGTACTCATATTGCACTTCTACACCTTGTGTTCAGATCTTGGAACTGAGATGCGGTGGATGGCGGGAGCTGGCACTGAAGATGTACCTATCATCTGGGTTTAGCTACCACTTGTCCCTGGGTAGTTATAGAGTTGAAATCTATTTATGTACAATTCAAACATAAGTTGTATTTATTCCATCCCAATTTTGTCAAAAAGAAATCCATTCTTAGCAGCTCATGACTTGTACTACTAGTCCTTGGGATATTGTATGGAATTAAGTTCTTTATGTTGTTGATCATTTTTATTTCATTAGAACTGTGTTAACTTTTGATTGGCTTACCTAGTGGTTTAGGTTAGGTGCTATCACGACTAGTGGATTTTGGTTCATGACAAGTTGATATCAAAGCACTAGGTTCATAGGTTCTACGAGTCATGAGAAAGTGTCTAGTAGAGTCTTACGGATTGATATAATGATGCACATACCTATCTTCAAGAGTCTATAGGGCATTTAGGAAACTTCCCATCTTTCTTTCCTCATTGTGTGATCTTGTTTCAACTTAAATCCTATAATTGCAATTCTTTCTATTCATCTGTATGTGATGTTGAACAACAAATATCATTGTGCACTGACGACTTGTGATGTTGCAGATGGGATATGAAGGGCTGTGGATTCTTGATTATCGTAGCGATGTGTTGTTTGGAATTGATGTTGATGTATTGGTAGGTCTTCTAGTTATTCATTGTGGCACGAAGTGGATTCCTGTATTTGGTTAGTAAGCAGAGGCTTGGGAAGACTGGTTGGTGGTTTAGTTGTTGTGATTATGTTGGGTCATAGTAAGGTGTTGATTAGCGTAGAGTTGAGGGGTTATCTCCTGTGTGATGAATCTGGATCGTTCGTATGAGGTTTCCATTTGGTGGAATGCATATATTAACATTTCAGAGCATTTGGGAAAGTTTGCTTGACTATTGCAAGGATGGGTATGCAGTTGGAAGACTTTTAAGAGTGTTCTATGACTAGTATTACATGAGTTTTTGAATTATTTAGCTGATTAGCAATGTGGGATCATGGTAGCTATGAAGATATGGTACTTTGGATTACCAACGATGTGTTCTATGGCTTCGATATAAGTGGGGGAGTCTTCTATCGATCATATGGTTGCACGATCATGCGTTGTATCAATTTTCGAGTTGAGGGATTGCTTGGTTGTTTCTTTGAGTAGTCATATGTTGGTGAAGCGCGGGTTGCTCGGTGCATATTGACTATGAATTAGAGAATACAGTAACATAAAAGGCTAACGTGAAGGTTCTGATGAGTTCCACATCATATGTGGCATTTAAGGACTCTTGATTTTGTGAATGGCTAGGGCTTGAGATCGGTAGTGAATTGTGATAGGAAATGTGGTATTTCTATGTCAAAAATGATTCAACATGGCAATATTAGAGAAATGCAAGAAACGGCTACGGATTCGCATAAGGTTTCTTCAGAGCGAGCATATCGGATTGAGTTACTTTTGGGTTGGCAGTTTGCATGACTCGGTTGAGTTAGAGGAGATCAATTATGATGACTTGATTAAGTGATAACGAGTTCTGGAGAATTCACCATGGTTATGGCCATGGCCCAGAGTTGATATTTTCTACAGGTATAGAAGGTTATTGTGTGTGGTGATGTCCTTCTGGATTGATCTAAATGAAAGATTCTCGGTTGATGAGGTGTTCAACTTGCTTGTGGTTCATAGTTGATTATGAGATTTTCGTATTTTCACGAGTTAGCATGATAGTGGTGGTGCGCCATGTGGGATTGAAAGTTGTGAGTTCAAGGTTTCAGTTTAGTTTTGAAGGAAAGTATATGAGTTCTTGATGACACGGACGATATTTTAGATGTTTAAGAGAATGCCGAAACTATTTCATGTCACTGGAGGAGAGTGCACATTTTGACAGGTGCATTGAGTTTTGACTTGTGGGTGTTTGACTAGTGTTGTTGTGATCACCTAGGTTGGGATTCTAATGTTTAGGTTTTGATATGTGGCATAGAATCTCTGTCTGGGTATTTTCTATAAGATCATAGAGTATGAGTGATGTAAAGCTGTTTGAGTAGCGATTTTAGGAGAGAATATGAAGATTCTGGTATTCATGAGGTTTAGAGACTGGATGTTGTTAGTCTAATGAAAATGTGTATTCTATATCGGATCAAATTTGCTTACTCTTACGCAGCTGTTACCATAGGCATATCATCGGGCGAAATGGATGTTATTCTCACCCTGGTCTATGTTATGTCTTTCTCTCTTATACTATGACGGGAAGTGAGGTTACATGATTATTTGCACGTATATTGTGGCTTGGTTTAGGACTTATGGCATTGTGGAGAGATGGACCTCGTAATGTTGATCTACTTATTGCACCATAGTTGTGCTTATCTTTCTCAGTATTGTTTTATGCCTAATCATCTTCCCACAGTTATATTTGTGCACTCTATCCTGCTTGATGTTTACGCACATGTGATTAGTGATCCCGATCATTATGTCTCAATAGATACCCATATGTGAATTGATATGATTAGATCGGGTTGCGCACTGCAACAGTAGTGTGTGGGATCAGGCTGCATGTCGCAACGGTACTGTGATAAGCTTTAATTCCTTATGCTTATTTTGTGTGTTTTGCATTTACTTTGTGAAAAATAGTTCATCGGAAGATGTTGATATTACCCTAGCCTGCTCAACTTGCTTGTTAGTCTTCTTATTTACCCTTCTTACTATTATTGTCATATCTAAATTAATACGTTTTTGGTGTACAGATCGCGTTGTGTGGGGATTTCATATGGCTTTTGGTGTGACTTATTAGTTTGGCTGCTTGTATTTGTTGAGATGAGGTTCTAGACCTGGATTTTGGGATGGGGAATGTTTGGAAGAATGATACCATATTTTCGCTCATAATTGGGCAATGATACTTGTCGGAGACGAGAGCTTCTTGACTTGTTGATGTCATGGGTGGTTATGAGTTTCTGCATTTTTGTTTTATCACTAACAGCATTGCGAAGATCCATGACAAGGTTTTATTCGATATGAAGTGTATTACCGGTACCGAGATCGTTGTCGGACAACTATAGTGGTTGGAAGTTATTGCTAACGTATTTGAATTATGTGTAATATCATGTGAGCATACATGTGATTAAGGTTGTGGCTTGATTCAGTTTGTTCAAGCTTATAATGTATTGATGCACGATTCGAGTCTTATGATGAGTTTTAGATGTTGAGGATCGGGTTATAAAGTTTATGAGCTAAGGACAAGTGAGTCTCTCGAGTTCACTTGATTATTAATTCAATTGATTAGCAGAAACTCCTCTCTCGATTAAGTCTCAACCTTACAAGATGAACCAATTTTAAGCACGTGAAGATATGCAAGAATTCGTAGTGGATTGGTCTTTAGGAGAACCTTTCTCGATTATCCTCCTAACTAAGTTCAATCAACAATTCAACTATACTCTTCTGATTACTAAGAAGAATTAATAACTTCAACCAACAAATTATAATGCAACAATAATACAAGCTTTGCCTTTCTCGATTACATGAACAAGTGAATAAAGATGCAACAGTTAAAACATCCACAACGATTCAATATATAAAACTAGAGTTAATAATCCACAAACAAGTATCAATACACCATATCCATCAAACTTTAAAGAGAACTACTCCATAGATAAGGAGTAATTCATCACAAATATAAAGAAAAGTATAATAAGATCCAAACTCTTGTCTTGAGTGAGGATTGAATGATGAATTCCTCGTGCTTTCGCTTCTCCACCTTCTCTCTAGCCTCCTTAGGTCTTAGATGTGTCAAAAAGTCCAGAAAATAACTTTTTCTTTGTATTTATACCAAGTAGGGTCGGGCCTACACGAAATTCCCTTTTCCTAGCCGAAATAGGAAAAATGCAAACTTATTGCTTTTCATGTGTCGCACTGTGCGTAGCAGGGTGCGTAGCATTAGTGCTTTTTCCTGACATACCCCAAAAACCCACTCTCTGAAGTTTGCTATTTTCTGACAAATTTTTACACTAATGCGTCGCACAGTGTGTCGCCCAGTGCGCCGCACTAGTTGGGAATTTGGGAAAACGCAAAACATAAAAGTTGTACCCCGTTGAATTAGCTTTCCAACGATATATTGTGGATCCTAAACGGAGTTCTGAGAAAAATGTTAAGTGCATTTTACTATACACTGCGCAATATGCCTGCTCGATTCTTCGTTTCGTTCCACTATCATTCGTTGGGATTATACTCAAACTTCAAAACTCCAATAACTTTAATTTATTCCATAAAATCTACATAGCTCGGAATCACTCCTACAAGGCATAAAGCACACAATTAGTGCAAAATACTAGCGATTAAAGCTCAAACTCAACTAAAGTGCAGTAAATTGAAATGTAATAATCGACTAAAACATGAATATAGCCTACAATAAATACCCTACTCATGAAATCCTCAACTGAGGAAGTGAATATTGTGGAAAATTACAACTTTAATGCAATGGGACAGAGGCACCTCGGTTTTTCATGGAGTTCATCTGGAGGTACAGCAAATGCACGGCAACAAAATAATCCTAGACCCCAGGGAGAAGGAGCTCCAGTATTCCAAAATCAGCAGAGGGAACAATTTTAGTCTCAACAACCTATTAAGTCTAGCATAGAAGATCTAATGAAGGCCTTTATTCAGAAAACATATGAGAGGTTGGAAGCTCATGGAGCAGCTATAAAAGAATTAGGTATCGGTCTTCGAAATCTGGAGAGTCAAGTGGGACGGATTGCAATAATATTATCTGAAAGGATCCCAGGTACTCTGTCAGTTGATACTGAAAGAAACCCCAAAGGGACAGTAAATGTTTGTAACTCTGAGAAGCGGCCAATTGTTTAAAGAGCCCACCCTAGTCCAAAAAGATGTGCTACCTGAAAAAGAAAGCGGGGACCAGCTGAAAAATGAAGTTGATAATAAGAAGAAAGGAAATAATACAACTGAGAAAAAGAATAAGTAAGAGAGTTCGAGAAGGGATGAATCTGAAGAGAGAAAGCACATGCTTGTTTTACCTTTTCTCAAAAAGCTATATAAGGAGAAGCTGGACAAGCAATTTGAGAGATTTATAGATATGCTTAAACAAGTTAATGTGAATTTGCCATTCTCAGTGGTGCTCGCCTAAATTCCAACTTATGCCAAATTCTTGAAGGAAATCCTGACTAAGAAGAGGAAGATAGAAGAGACCTTATTAGTCAAGCTCACAGAGTATTGCAGTGCAATCTTGCAAAACAAACTCCCACGAGAGTGTGGATATCCAGGGAGTTTTACTATAACTTTCTCTTTAGGATTTATTAATTTTGATAAGTCATTATGTGATTCCAGTGCCTCAATTAATCTAATGCATTTATCTATTTACAGGAAACTATTGAATAAGATTGAAAGATAAGGTCAGCACCAATATCGTTGTAGCTTGCTAATCAAACGACTCTGATACCCGAGGGGATAGTGGAAGATGTTTTAGTTCGGGTAGATAAGTTCGTTTTTCCTGTAGATTTTATAGTGGTGAATATAGAGGAGAACAAGGAGGTACCCCTCATCCTAGGAAGACCATTCATAGCAACGGCTAGAGCAATCTTAGACATACACGAGAGAATACTCACGCTTAGAGTGGGCGAGGAGATTGTAACTTTTGAGATGAATGTAGAAACAGAGGTGAAAAAGGATAATCCAGCTTCAAGTGTTGAGTGGAAGGTGAAGAGCTCAAAAGAGAAGGCTGCAACGGGTGAGAATGATAAGTATAGGGTGTACCCAAAGAAGGCTGAGAATAAGCTGTCAACATGGATGTTTGCATTGGTTTGGGTGCGTGGAATGGAGCCCGACTTCGACGCAGACCCCGACTACATATTAAAGGAAGTTTCCTTTACCTTATGTTTTTTAATTGTGTGTCATGGGGACATGCCACAACTTAAAGTGTGGGGTAGGGGGACAATTGTATGTTGTATGTATATGCGTTAGTTTGTTGTTGTTTCGGTAGGTAGAGATGGAAAAAATTGAAAAACAAACATAAAAATTAAAGAAAAAAATTGATTTTTTTCGGACTATAGATATCATTCGATAGGTTTCTTGAGGGATTAAAGTCGAAAGGAAACGTCAAAAAGATTTTATTTTGTTAGGTAGTGTGATAAATCTCCTTGGGTTTTTTTTTGTGCCGCAGTTCTTTTCCAAGGGTTTTGTTTGAACCGGGTGTAGTTAGTTTTTGTTTTGTATAATAGTAGGAAATCTTGTTCTATGGTTTGAATTGGAAGCAATATCTCGTAGCTTTATTTTGTATTGAGAATAGTGAATGCTTTAGTTGTGACGCTTAGCCTCAGTTTTTTACTCTTGTATAAGTACCTTGAACTGTTTGATATTAACTTCGCTTAACTAGTGTGACTAGAGTGTCTTGATAGTCCAATCTTGAGTGAGTTATGTGCCATATGTGTGTGAGATTTTGTGTTATTCTGTGCATTTCATTTGATGTCTAGAATTTGTCCCGTGTGTTTGTAAAGCGGAAAGGTAGTTTTGTTCAGTCTTGGAAGTGATATAGGCATTTCTTTGTTGAGCCAGTTATATGCTTTTACCCACCTAATTGTTATGTATCATAGTTAACCCCTTTGAGCCTCTAACCCTATTTATTTGGTAACCACATTACAAGTCTTACCCATTTGTTTGAATTGACCATCTACTTGAACCATTTTACCTCTCGTGAGCACTTGGATTGATTATGAACTTTGTAAAAGTTGAAGTGTGGGGTGGTTGGTTTGGATTTTGAGTGGAACTAATGAAATAAGGAGAAATGTGCACTTGTTTTGAAAAAGTAAGAGACACTTGAATTGAATAAGAAAAATAAAAAATAATTGTATGATTGTGAAAAATACTCCTTGATAGAGGTAACTCTTGATGTATTTGTACTTAAAGAAGTTGGGAATTAATGTATATTGATTTGAAGGTGGAGTTATGATTTGACATAAGTGTGGATTTTTGAATAATAAAATGTATGTATTAAAGTGTTTAGGGAGGTGTAATCACTCTTATATATAAATGTATCCTACACATACCCAAGCTTGCATTACAACCAATTAAAGTCTTACTTGATCCTTGACTGAATGAGCTCAATTAGTTGAGTAGTACACTACGGGAAAGCCTATGGTTCATCTTTTGTAGCATATGAATGTTATTTCTGAGGGTGGGTGAATTATTTCTATATTGAGTTCCTAATTGTTCTTAAATTTATTGTGTGTGGAACTACTCTCTATTGTTGTGAGGGCACTTGATTCATGAAGGAAATGTAATGTCACTGACCTCTTTGTTAGAGTAAGTGAGCGAGTTATGAATAATGTGTGGTGCTTTTTATTCGAATCTTGAGGCTAGGATGTTACATTATTGTGCTTAGTCTATTTTAAATATTCTTGGTATGATGAGCACAATAATGTAACATCCTAGCCTCAAGATTCGAATAAAAAGCACCACACATTATTCATAACTCGCTCACTTACTCTAACAAAGAGGTCTTAGTCTATTTTAAATATTCTTGGTATGATGAGCACAATAATGTAACATCCTAGCCTCAAGATTCGAATAAAAAGCACCACACATTATTCATAACTCGCTCACTTACTCTAACAAAGAGGTCTTAGTCTATTTTAAATATTCTTGGTATGATGAGTTAGGAGAGTTGTTTAAAAAGGTCGTGTCCATATGAAGTGTATTTTGATTTCTCGACAACGGGCAACGGTTTAAGTGTGGGGTGTTGATGGTGGGCTATAATCTCGTGTTTTAGTCGCTTATTGCACTCTAATTTACTGCACTTTAATTGAGTTTGAGCTTTAATTGCTAGTGTTTTGCACTTAATATGTGTTGTATGCCTTGTATGAGTGATTCTGAGTGATGTAGATGTTATGGAGATAATTTGAGTGATTTTGAGCTTCGAAGTCTGAGTAAAAGTCCAAGAGATTAAGCCGACATCATGTTTGGGGGTCGAGGACAAATTTTAGATGTCAAAATCAAAGCGAAGTCCGTACTTTGAGAAATTTGTACTAATGCGACGCACTGTGCGACGCGCTAGTGCAAACTCCTGCTGCCTATCAGAAACAACTCTCTGGAATTCCCCACTAATGCCCTACATGGCGCGTCTCCCCATGCATGCCTATGCAATTTTTACAGAGCATTTGTCCTATTTCGCAGGAGAAGGTGTTTTTGTCTGGCCCCGACCCTACTTGGTATAAATACATGGGAAAACATTATTTTGGGACTTTTAACACACCTAATACCTAAGGGGGCTAAGGAGAAGGTGGAGAAGCTAAAGCACAAGAAATTCATCATTCAATCCTCACACAAGACAAGAGTTCCCGTCGTTTTATGTTTTTTCTCTATATTTATGATGAATTATTCCATATCTATGGAGTAGTTATCCTTAGGAATTGATGGATTTTGTGTATTGATATTTATTTGTGGATATTAACTCTAGTTTTTATGTATTTAATCATTTTGGGTGTTTTAATTGTTGCATCTACATTCACATGTTCATGTAATCGAGACAGGCAGAACTTGTGATGTTTTTGCATTATCTTGTTGGTTAAGTTCATTAATTCTCCTTAGTAATCGAAAGAGTCTAGTTGAATCATTGATTAAACCTAGTTAGGAGGATAATCAAATAGGTTCTCATAAAGACCAATCCGCTACGAATTCTTGCATATCTTCACCGAGCTTAAATTAGTTCATATTGTGAGGTTGGGACTTAATCGAGAGAGGGGTTTCTACTTAAAGTTTGAACTAATAATTGAGTGAATTAGAGAGACTCACTTGAACATTAGAAGTGAATTAACTAGAGTTAAATCCTAGACAATTATCTTGCACATATCCAATCAACCACTATTTTCTCCAATTGATATCTTCCTTGCTTACTTGTGTTCGATTTCCATTAGTCAATTAGCTCTAGATTATTAGTTAATTTTAGTTTTAATTAACATAATTCTCAAATGTTGATCATCTTGGATATAAATATAGCTACAAACTACAATAATATTGTTTAACTCCAATCCATGTGTATACGATATTATACTATACTATACTATCTTTGACTAGCGAGCATATTTAGGTGTGTGTTTTTAGCTTGTCAGATCGGTTGCCAGAGTTGATTCTTGAGGAGGCCCATAGTTCACGGTATTCCATTCATCTAGGGGGCGTGAAGATGTATCATGATTTCAAGCAACACTATTGGTGGCGGAGGATGAAGAAGGATATTGTTGAGTACGTTGCTCGGTGTTTGAACTGTCAGCATGTGAAGTATGACTATCAAAGACCAGGTGATTTACTTCAAAGGCTTGATATTCCAGAGTAGAAGTGGGAGCACATCACTGTGGATTTTGTATTTGGGCTTCTAAGGACCTTGAGGAGATTTGATGTAGTGTGGGTTATCATGGACAGACTGACTAAGTATGCACACTTCATTTCAGTCATGCCTACCTACTCTTCAGATCAACCAGATCGGATTTATGTTCGGGAGATTATTCGCCTTCATGGTGTGCTCGTGTCTATTATCTTGGATTTAGGCACACGATTTATATCGCATTATTGGAGAGCAGTACAGCGTGAGTTGGGCACACAGGCCGAGCCGAGTACACCATTTCATCCCTAGCGCACTATTCAAATTTTGGAGGACATGTTACGAGCATGTGCCATTGATTTTGGGGGATCATGGGATCAGTTTCTTCCATTGGAAGATTACAACAACATCTATTAGTCGATAATTGAGATGGCTTCTTATGAGGCCTTATTTGGGAGTCAGTGTCGTTCTCTGGTTGGTTGGATTGAGCTTGGGGAGGCTAGTTGTTGGGCACTGATTTGGTCCATGATTGTTTAGAGAAAGTGAAGTTGATTTAGCAGCGACTTCGTACCACGCAATCCAGGCAGAATATTTATACTAATAGGAAGACTCGTGATATGGCATATATGGTGGGTGAGAAGGTTCTAATCAGAGTTTCGCCCATGAAGGGTGTGATGAGGTTCAGGAAGAAGGGAAAGTTGATCCCTCAATATATTGGTCCTTTTGAGGTGCTTAAGAGAGTTGGAGAGGTTGACTATAGACTTTCCTTGCCACCTAGTCTATCGGGAGTTCACCCAGTATTTTATGTTTCTTTGCTCCAAAAGTATTATACAGATACGTCACATATATTGAATTTCATCACGGTATAGTTGGATGAGGATTTGACATATGATGTGGAGCCGGTGGCTATTTTGGTCTGACATATTCGAAAGTTGAGGTCGAAGAATATTTCGCTGTGAAGGTTCATTGGAGAGGTCAGATGGTCGAGGAGTCTACTTGGGAGACCGATCAGGAGATGCAGTGCAGATACCCTCACCTTTTTTAGACTCCAGGTATGACTCTAGACTCGTTCGAAGACGAACGTTTGTTTAAGAGGGGGAGAATGTAACAACCATGTCGGTTGTTTTTGAGGTTATGTGACTTGTCAAGGTGGTTGGTTTGGTTTCAGGGATGTTTTGGAGTAAATTGGGACGCTTAGTCCTAAGGTTGGATGCTTAAGTTGTAAGAGTTATTCGGAGTTTGAATTTCGGGTAGACGACCCCGGAATGGTATTTGATGGTTTTAATAGGTTCATATGGTGATTTTGGACTTAGGCGTATGTCTAGATTTTGATTTGGAGGTTCCTAGGTTGTTTTGGCTTGAATTGGCGAAAGTTAAAGGTTTGGAAGGTTGATAGGTTTGACCGAGGGTTGACTTTTATGGTATCGGGTTCAGATTGTGGTTTCGGGAGTTGGAATAGATGTGTTGTGTCATTGGGACTTGCATGCAGAATTTGAGGCCATTTCGAGTTGTTTAGTCTTGTTCGGCGTAAGATTTGAATTCAGAAATTTGGATTAGTACCTCAAGCTTGAATTTAGGTGTGATCTGTGGTTTTGATGTTTTTGGGTGTGATTTGAGGCCTCGAGTAGGTCTATGCAATATTTTGGGATTGGTTGGTGTGATTGAACGGGGTCTGGGGGGCCTCTGGTGTCTTCTGAATGGGTTTCAAACTATTTCACCATATTTTGGACAATTGATTGCTGAGGTATGGTTTCCTTCTTCGGGATGGCGATAAGGCAGTCACGTTCATGGAAGGTTGAAGTGGCTGGGTAGTCTGCCTTCTACGCGTTTGTGGTGGGGCTCCGCGTTCGCAAAGCAGCTTGGAGCTAGAAAGAGTTTGTCCTACGCGTTAGCGAGGTCCAGGACGCGTTCGTGTAGGCTGAGGTGTGTTCTTCATTGCATTTGTGATGGTGCAGACGGTATTTGTCACGACCCAAACCAATGAGCCGCGACGAGCACCCGGTGCCTTACCCAACTGAGTAGCAACATAACGTATATTTCTTACTGTACTATCATTGGTAAATGAACCGAAGTAAAGCATGGGGGAATAAAAACTTATACATACGACATACTGGCCTATAAGACCAAAATGATCATTCGTACACTAAACATAGGCCGACAAGGCCACACAATCTTTCACGTACATGACATATGTCTACAAGCCTCTAAGAGTACATAAATGTCATAAAGGTCGGGACAGGGCCCCGCCATACTAACCAATACATGTCCTAAACATACTGACCAAATAAGCAACTCTGGAGAAAATGGAGCGCACCAACACCTTCCACCGAGATGATAGCCTACTTGGAGGACTCTCATCCTGTCTATCGGGACCTGCGGGCATGAAACACAGCGTCCCCAGGCAAAAGGGACATCAGTACGAATAATGTACCGAGTATGTAAGGCACATAAAATGTACATAAAAGACATGGAAGAAATATAGAGTGAATGACTCAACCTGTAAGTCTGAATAACTCTATAAATCATAAAATACTTATAGTGTCATGCATATGCGTATGAATGTCATGTCGTGCATAGGTTCATGTGTTCATAACATCATCAAGCCTCTGAGGGTATCCCATCATATCATCTCGGCCACTGTCGGCTAAATCATCAACGTATACCAGCTGATTAGGTGGTGGTACGTATATAACGTCATAACCTTTTCCCATATCCCATATATATATAAATATATATATATATATATACTTGTATATAACGTCGTATGGCCGTGGGTCAATGTACATGTATAAATGAATGCAATTCATGAGAAGTACGTCAATAAAAGCTCTCGGAACGTCATAAGATCATTATGCCTTTGAATAATATCATGAAGTAAACTTTATCAACTTATGTATTTTATGAGACCCATGAACAGACGATAGAACAATAAGACATATGGGAATTCAAGAACATAAGCACCTCTAATACTTTTATGAATAGAGTCATTTATGGAAGTTGTGCATTTGCTCGTTTTGTTTGTGTCGTATGGATCATGTCAAAAAGAAAGAAGGGATAGCCTTAACATACCTTAATTGCTCATAAGAATTCGATAAGGTCGTAGATGAACATTCAAACTTGGATCATATTCAAAATAATTATCCTCAAGGTGTTGGCATGAATTCCAAAAGAATTATCCTTAACTAAGCTTGAACGTTATCATAGCTTTGCCAAGAATGAGAGTACACCAAATGAAGCAAAAATGGTTGAACGTTATTGTAGCTTTTCCAAGATTGAGAGTACACCCAATAAAGCAAAAATGGTCACTCTAAGTATGTGTTTGAATGGGTGTGGGATTAATTCTGGTGGTGGCTTAGCCACATAACTTTAGTTTCCACCTTTGAATTTAATTTGTGAGTCACTTAGTTTGATTTGTGGTTCTGCCACTTTGATGTTTACCCATTCCCCACCAATTAACCACTAATACCTTAATTAATTGTTAATCTTCCACTAAAATTAATAATTACCCGATTATCCACACAATTAAGAATTACCTCAAATTATTTAAAATACTACTCACTTTTAACACACCTTATACCCCTTACTATCATTGCTATGTGGTACCTTGTATGGTACTAGTCCATAAATATCCGGTATTTTAGCTCGGGCCGTATTTTGTCGTAAAATATCAAATTTCGACGAAATTCATTTTCTTCGATTTGCTTACCCTCTCACCTTCATGAATTTATTCATCACTTGTTTGAAATAACATAATACTTATAATCTCAAAATAATCACATTCCCGAACTTACGTCGATTAACTAACTACGCAACTTTAACGTACGAAAAATGCGGGATGTAATATTTCGAGCTTTTACCAATTTACTTATGGCGGAATTTTACGTACGAAAAAATATGGGGTGTAACAGGAACACGAAGGATTTTTTTGGGCAGGTGATTTTTTACCTTCACGATTGCGGTGATGGCGACCGTGATTCATATGCTTGGGCAGATTATTTAAGTACTCTATTTCGAGGATTTTGGTTATGTTATCACATTTTGAGTTGTAGAGCTCGGATTGGCGATTTTGGAGGGGATTTTCACTATTTGGATTAGGGTAAGTGTTTTTACTTGGATTTGTTCATTATTCATGATTTCAACCTTCATTTTAGTGATTGATTGATGAATCTAAGTGAAGAAATTGGAGATTCTAGTAAAAACTTTCTAAAGTAAAAAATTGATAATTTGAGGGTCGATTTGAGGTCGGAGTTGGATGAAACACATGTATTTGGACTCATATTAGAATGGGTGTTCGGAATTTATGAGTTTTGTTGGGTTCGGGGTGCAAGTCCGAGGTTGACTTTTGGGCTGACTTTGCATGATTGGACCAAGATCTTAGCTTTATTGTTTGGAATTGTCTCCTATGGATTTTATTTATGATATTAAGTTATTTTGGCTAGATTCAAGTCGTCCGGAGGTTAATTCACGTGGGAAGGGCATTTTAGAGTTTATTTTTCTTGAGGTAAGGATCTTACCAAAATATGGTTAAGTCACTAGTTACCTGAGTTATTTGTGATAGCTACATGCTATGGGTGGCGCACATGTGTGGGGTTGAGCCCATGTGCGTGCACCGGGGTGTTATTATGTGATGACTCGAAAGGTCATCCTGTGTAAATTTAACTAAATCTGTGTTCCAAGGCCCGGAAAGCCTCTCTCACCTCGATATGTGTGCGCAGCCCGGGCGCGTAGCCGGGAAGCCTTTATGTGGAAATTTGATAAAAAGTTGAATTTATGATAATTAATTGAATAAAGTTGACTTTGGTCAATATACTTGGTAAACGGACCCGGACCCATGATTTGACTGTCCCAGAGGGTCCGTAGGAAAATATGGGACTTGGGCGTGTGCCCAAAATCGAATTCCGAGGTCCCATGTCCGAGAAATGAATTTTTAAAGGGAATTGTTTTCTGAAAATAATAAAGACTTTTGAAAATGAACTTTGATGTGAAAACTGCGTTACCGGGCCTGTATTATGGTTTCGAAGCCCGGAACAGGTTTAATATGGTTATAATGAGTTGTTTGCAAAATTTGATGTCATTCCAAATTGTATGGGTCGGTCCGGCGCATCGGTATAGAAATCAAGAACTTGAAGCTTCTTAAGTTATGGTTTTAGGGGTTTTGGGGTGTGATTTTGAGATTTAGCGTTGTTTTGGGTGTTACGAAGGCTCGAGCGAGTCCGTATTATGATTTAGGACTTGTTGGTGTATTAGACGGGTGCTCGGGTGGGCCCAGGTGCCTCCCAGACACCAAACAGGGCTAAAAACCAGCTAAATAGCTGCTGGTGCACCTGTTTCTGGTGTGACCGCAGGTGCGGTTGCCCAGTTGCAGGTGCGGGACCACCCCTACGGTCCCAAGCATCGCAGGTGCGACCCCAGGTGAGGTCCCCCTTTCTCGCAGGTGAGGACCAAGGTCCGCAGGAGCGAAACCGCAGGTGCGGTAATCCCTCCGCAGGTGCGACCCCAGCCCCTCTTACCCAGTTCTGCAGGTGCGAGCCCCAGCTCGCAGGAGCGAGACCGCAGGTGCGGTCCTTGAGCTGCAGGTGCGGAATCCTTGTAGGCCAGGCAGTTCATAATCTTTAAAATACGGGATTTCTTCATCTCATTCATTTTCCACCACCATTAGAGACTTGTGAGCTTGGGAAGAACACACCACGACCTAGCTACTGTTAAGGTTAGTTAATTCCTTCATAATACTAGTTTCATGCATGAATTATTAATGGGATTACCTACTAAATTGATGGAAAATCAAGAATTGGGTAGTAAATTTAGGGTTCTTGAGAAAATTTGTGTATTGTCCGTTTAATGCTTCGAATTCAAGTGGAAACTTCATATTAATGATCCTTAGGCTATGGGTGAGTGATTCCTTCGAGAATTTTCGGGATTCGAGCGTGAGGGCCCGGAGTCGAATTTTGGTATTTTTGGGAGGATGATAGAAAATGTATAATTAGGCTCTGGAAATAATTTATTGAGTAGTTATTGATGTCAATAAATCAATTATGTCTAGATATTATCGATTCGGAGTTGGATTCGAGAGGAAAGGTTGTGATTGAGGCTTGACTTGCATTTTGGAGCCTAGGTAAGTGTCTGGCCTAACCTTAGCTTGAGGGAATAGGTATGGAGTCTTATTTGCTATGTGTAATTCATGTCCAGTGTATAGGTGAGGTGACGAGTACCTATATGTTGCGGTCAAGCATGCCCGTGAGTCAATTGTGATGAATTATACTGTGTTCTTGATATTCTCTGTACTATGAATAACTGGTGATTTAGAAGTGATACATTGATGTCGTTTCATGACGTGGGGAATTATTGACTAATTGTTCAGTTGAGGCTCTTACTGTTGAAATTACACTCCTGAGCGAGTTTGGCTATAGTTGAGTCCCTTGCCGGGACGATAGAATTTTATTGAGTATTTCTATACACTTGAGATTTCTTATTGTTAGTTTTCACATTATATTGTTGTTTTTATATTATTTATCGCACGAGGGGACATGTCGTGCCGATTGTTTATTATTTATTGCACGAGGGGACATTCCATGCCGATTGTGTATTGTTTATTGCACGAGGGGACATTCTGTGCCGATTGTGTATTGTTTATTGCACGAGGGGACATTCCGTGCCGATTGTTTATTATTTATTGCACGAGGGGACATTCTGTGCCGATTGTGTATTATTTATTGCACGAGGGGACATTCCGTGCCGATTGTTTATTATTTATTTCACGAGGGGGATATTCTGTGCCGATTGTGTATTATTTATTGCACGAGGGGACATTCCGTGCCGATTGTTTATTATTTATGCACGAGGGGACATTCCGTGCCTTTTGTTATTCATTTTCTGTTCTGAGACGTTAAATTCCTGCTTTTACTTCTACATTTCAGTTGTTACCATGTTCTACTATGCTAGTATTTCTTGTCCCTTTTATCCCCAGCATGTTCTCCCCGTATATGTATTTACTTGTTTATTTACGTCGATATTCTCCTGTTATTATGGAGAATTGTACAGGTATATATATTGTTGTCGGTCCTAGCCTCGTCACCACTTCGCCGAGGTTAGGCTCGGCACTTACTCAGTACATGGGGTCGGTTGTACTGATGCTGCACCTGCACTTCTTTATGTTGTGCAGATTACGCAGCCGGACCCGATGGGCGATGACGGAGGGAGCATTCCATCAGTCCATTCAGGAGACATCGAGGTAGATCCGCAGATGTTCGTGGGCCTTGGCGTCACCTTCTACCCTTATCTTTCAGTTCTGTCTTATCCTATAGTTTCAAAGATAGTCATATGTATTTATTTTCAGACCATTGTATTTAGTAATCTCATAGACAGTTCGTGAGTATGTGACACCAGTTCCGGGTTATATTTATGGGTTTTATTTTCGAAGCTTACTATATTATTTTGAACTTAGTTAACTTTCATATTGTTGACTACCGTTGCATTAGTTATCTTGTTCATTTTAGTTGTAAATGAGTTTACTAAGTTCAAACGTTGGCTTGTCTAGCGGGTGCAACGTTAGGCGTCATCACGGCCTGAAGGTAAGGTTTCGGGTCGTGACATATTCATGCTCGGGGTAGTACTTAGGCTATGATATGTCTTGAATTGGTTTCTAAGTTTAATGATGTGATGTTTATCATATGCGTACTCTTGTTGTGAGCTATTTTAATTATGTTTGAGGTCACATAAAAGGTTAATCTCCTAATTGAACCTGATAATTGTTTTTTCGTGATGCAATTGCCCGATTTGAGTTATGATAGAATTTTGCACATGCATATCACTTATATCAGTCCAGGAGTATGGAACTAGATATTCATTGATCATGTACATGTATTCTTGTATATCTGTTTTTGGTGTGATATGGATTGGACTGGTAGCATGTGACCACGCAGTGCCGATTATGATTATGAGCACGTGACTACGCCGTGCGGATTATGATTTGACGTGCGGATTATGATTATTAGCATATGACCATGCCGTTCAGATTGTGATTATGAGCATGTGACCACGCTGTGCGGATTATGATTATGAACACATGACCACGTTGTGCGGATTGTGATTATTAGCACATGACTACGCCATGTGATTGATACTTATAGCACGAGACTACATCGTGAAACGTGTGGGTATGGATCTATCCCCCTATGGTCACCCTCTCATATTTTTTATTCATGGTGTACATGCGGTTTGAGGAAGTTTATCAATGGTTTGGTTCGGTTATTCAAATTCTAAGGAAAAGCTTGCTAATGTTTGATTTGGTTATTGCATTTCATCTTTACTTGCAATTTTCTTGGTTGATTACCTGATTTATTTACATATCTTCTTTATATGCTGGATTGTTTACTAAGGATAATACGTTAAGTAATTGTGTGCACCAAGGCGGTTCTTTTGTGATTCACGACTTGATCAAATTATTATTTTGTACTTGTTTGATTTATGAACTGTACAAGTGATTAGCGAGTATCATTTATAATTTTGCTTCTATTTTCTCGTTGAAGTTAGTTATGATACTTGTTGAGTACATGGGGTCGGTTATACTCGTACTATACTCGGCACAACATTGTGCAGATCTAGGTGTTGGACCGAGCCACCAGTAGCTGAGGCTTGTTGTTGAGTAATCTTTGGAGGGACGAAGTAGAGCCGGGGGTCTATTAGAAATAGACTCTCTACATGCATTAGATAGGCTCAAGGTCTGCATACAGACTACCCTCCCAAAACCCCGCTTGTTGGGAACGTACTGTGTTTGTTGTTGTTGTTGTTGTCTTTTATTCAGATAGTATTGTTATTTGGTATTCCAGACAAGTATTTTTGTTTTATAGCTCGTGACTCTGTATTTACCAGTTCTGGGGGGGATTATTGTATTTCAACACAATTGTTTGCATCGTTAACATGTATTATTTCTGTTATTATTTTCCGTTGGTATTTGTTGGCTTGTCTAGCAAGTGGGTACCATCTCGGCCAGTTGGTGGTGTTGGTCGTAACAATTACATTCTATATTTATATTTATCATTTATGTACAAAATAATTAAATTTCCCTAAATTGAGCATCTCATTGTCTCATTCGCCTACCCCCTCCTAAAAATTCGAATTTCATTTATTTTTCAAAAAACTTCATATCCCATTCTATCTCCCTCATTCTTATCATCCAAAATTGCTACTTCTCTCACAATGTAAATGAAAGTGGCGAAATTTTGTCTCTAAAATTGCAGCAGCAAAGGGTTCTCCATCGCTATCCATTAAAAAGCTTCGAATTGAATTCAATATTTTTCGTGATTTGTTTGGATTGGGTATTTTTGCGATTGATGGAGAATATAACTTGTAGTTTAAGGGAATTTGGTTAGGTTGAGATTTAGTTTTACGTAAAAAACTCAAAAAAACCAAAGTTGCAGGAATTGTATGATATATGTATCACAATTATTTTAGCACAATTGTACTAAAATTGTATGTTACTTGTATCTGATACATTAATACCTAAGATAATACTATGATACAATACTAATACAATATTATATCAGATTTTAAGTTTAGAATTGTGATTGAAACTTGAAGAAGATGAAGATCACAATTGTATCACAGGTTTTTCAGAAATGTGTAGCAGTTTGTATCACAAATGTATGAGAGTGTGTTAGTATTGTATCACGTAATTTTTTTAGGTATTAATGTATCAAATACAAGTGGAATACATTTGTCATGCAAGTATGATACAATTATGTTGTAGGTATTAATGTATCAAATACAATTATGATACAATTCCTCCTCCTCCTCCTCCTTCTTCTTCTCCTTCTTCTTCTTCTTCTTCTTCTTCTTCTTCTTCTTCAACTTCTTCTTCTTCTTCTTCTTCTTCTTCTTCAACTCTATACTTAACCAATCTCCCTCAAAATTGAGATATAATGTAACGATCCGACCGGTCATTTTGAGATCCAGCGCGTCGTTCGGTAGTTGGGAGTCATGAACACCTTCATTTTGGGTATTGTGACTTGTGTGTATGGTTAGAGTTGAAATTCAGGAGGTTCGGAGTTAAATTGAAAGGAAAATTCTCATTTCAGAAGCCTTAAGTTGAAGAAATTGAGTAAGACTAGAATTTTGAGTAAACGACCTCGGAATCAGGATCCGAAGGTTCCAGCAGGTTCGTATGGTGATTTCGGAATTGGGCGTATGTCCGGATCGGCATTTGGATAACCCGAGAGCGTTTCGGTGTAAATTGTGGAAGTCAGCATTTTTGAAGAAATTTCCTAAGTTTGGCTTGAAGCGCATTTCAATGATATTGATGTCCGTTTGGGATTTCGAGTCTGGGAATAGCTCCGTATGGTGATTCTGGAGTTGGGAGCGCGATCGGAAGTGAATTCGGATGTCCGGAGGTCATTTTGAAGTCATTTGGCTAAAGATAGAAATTTGAAGGTTTTTGAGAAGTTTGACCGAGAGTTTGACTTTTTGATATCGGGGTCGGATTCCAATTCCGAAAGTTGGAGCAGGTACATAATGTCGAATATGACTTGTGTGCAAAATTTGGGGTCAATCGGACGTGATTTGATAGGTTTCGGCATCGGATGTAGAAGTTGAAATTTCAAAGTTCATAAAGTTTGAATTTTAGTGCGATTCGAGATTTCGGCGTTGTTTGATGTGATTTGAGGCCTCGAGCAAGTTCGTATCATGTTTTGGGACATGTTGGTATAATTGGTTAAGGTCCCGAGAGCCTCGGGTAGATTTCGTAAGGTTAACGGAATGAATTTCGGACAAAAGAAAGAAGAAACAAAATTGAAGAAAATTTCTGCTGCATTTTTTGGACAGTAAATCGTGCGTCGAAGAGCTAACTTTGGAAGCGTATATATAATAATCTATAAGGAATCTGAAAATATGTCAAACATGAAAGTTGTAGATCTTGAAGTCTAGTGTGAAGAACATTAAACCATGTTTTATTTGGAGTTTTGTACAAAATGTTATGACCAATTGAAGATGGCTGGTGGGGCAGTTTCGCCAGAATTTTCTGATGCGTGGAGCCGACTTTAGAAGCTCATATCTCGGAATATATAAAGAGTTATATGGTGTACAACCTATCCAATTAAAGATCTTCGAGTCTAGTTTCTAAAACTTCAAACCGTTTGTTATTTTTGTATTTCTACAAGATGATATGGGTATTTTAACAGAAGGTGTTCAACAAGAGAAATTTTTAAAAGGATGTACAACCTGTACATCACAAGTGCAAGGTACAACTCGATGAAGCATGGGCAGATTCTTTAAACACGAAATTTGGCCATTTCTTTCATTTGGCTTGGATGATTTTGGAGAGCATTTCAAGGGGGATTTCATCAAGCATCAAAGATAAGTTGTTTCTACTTATTTTCAAGTTAAATACAAGATTTATTACATAGATTTGATATGAGAAATTGGGGAAAATGTGGGAAAATTGCAAGGAAACCTAGAATTGATGAAATATTTGATTTTAGCCATGAATTTGAGCATGAAAATTGTAACAAATTGTATATTTGAGTTAGTAAAGTTATGGGTAGAACTTATCTTCGAGAAATTTTGGAATCCGGGCACGTGGGTCTGAGGGCATTTTGGTCAATTCCTTGAGCGGAGTTGGAAAATTATATAATCTGAATTTTTAGCAAATATTAGAGTATATTTTCATTTAATTGCCGTTATTTGATAGTTTTGGGACGTCGTCCATCCATTGGAGTCGTCATAGAGGCTTGGAAGCCGGGTATGGATCTTCGAAGCGAGGTGAGTCTCCTTTATAACCTTATAAGAGGGAATTGTCCCCATAGGTGTTCTATGTGCTGTGTGTAATTATTTGTGGCGGCTACGTACGCACCAAGTGACGAGAGTCCGTGCATAGGGGCTATTATTGCTATGTCCGGGTAGTTAGGTCCCACGTCATGCTCTATTTTCTACTCGTAATAAACTATATGTTATGAGCCCTGATTATATGTGTAGTTTTTGTTCCTTTGACATTTATGGAATTTAAATAATAGAAAATAAATTATTTTACGGAAATTAATATAAAAAGGAATTGTGCCATGTCGTGAAATTTTAGGGCCACAGCATGCCTTACACTCTTTCTTGCAAATGACATATATGTTATGAACTCATGATTTTGCGTGATATTGCTTTTCTCTTAGACTTTATGAAAATTGTGGAATTGAAAGGAAATGATTATGTAAAGTAAGTTTTATATGTTATTGTGTGTGCATGTGACCGCTTCGCAAATTATATTCCGCGAGCGATGTGTGATTTTCCCCACTCTCATGGGAGCGGGTCGTACACCACGGCGGATTGAAAGGTGAACTTTTGGGACGGGCCAATCAATCCTCGGCAGTGCACAGAGATGATATAATTGAGAATGCACTTTTGGTACGGGCTGTTCGATCCTCGGCAGTGCGCAGACATGACTATGGTAAGCATGCACTTTTGGGACGGGTCGGTCGATCCTCGGCAGTGCATAGCTATTTTTCCTTATGACTCGGGCCGGTTGTCTTATTCCTGTGTGCGCATGATTATTTGGCATTGTTTCATGGTTATTGACTTGTATTGGATATTTGGGGAAAAGAAAGTGGCCATTGTTATCGTTCTAGTATTTAATTGGATTATTGTGCTTTATACATAATTGCTACTCACTATCTTACATGTCTTTCACTTTTATTCATTTTATCATTGTTATATCATACTGTTAGACCTTAGTGAGTGTCAAGTCGACCTCTCGTCACTACGTCTTCGAGATTAGACGGGATACTCACTGGGTACATATATGTATATGTACTCATGCTACACTTTCTGTGCATTGTGTTGCACAAGTACCTTTATAGTATAGTGATCGATTTGGGGACTTATACGGGCTGCATTTATCCAGAGGCGTTCCACAGCTGTCGGAGTCTCCCTTTGGTGTACTTACATTTTATATTTATTGCCTTTATCCAATTTGTTTTTCGGACAAGCATTGTATAATTGTATAAATTCTTAGAAATTGCTCATGGACTTGTGTCGCCGGGTTCTGGGGATGTCTTGGTATTTCTTTTTTTTGTATTAAGTTGGTTTCTTGCCGTATTTAAATTTTGAAATTTATTTATTTAATAATGAAAATTCAAGAAGAGGCTTCGATTCTACAATGTTAAACATGAAAGTGTTCCAACTGATTAAGGGGTCAGCTTGCCTGACAGTGGTGTCCGGCGCCATCACAACCCATAGGTTTTGGGTCGTGACAACGTTGGTATCAGAGCACTAGGTTCCCTTAGGTTTCACGAGTCATGAGCAAGTCTAGTAGAGTCTTGCGGATCGGTACGGAGACGTCTGTACTTATCTTCGAGAGGCTACAGGGTTGTAGGAGTACTTCCCTTCTTGATTCCTCATCGTGCGGTTTGATTCCATTAAGGATTATGCCTATGTTTCTTCCTACTCAATCTTATACGTCGTGAAGCTCTTGCTATGATTCGAGGGTTTGAGGAATTGAAATCGTGCTACGGATATGGTGCGAGATGTTTTCGATGTGCAGTTGGTTGGGGCTGTTGTTGCTGCCCTTCATAAGAATAATATGTTGTTTCAGCTCAGTAATTATGTTTCTGAGGACTTTGAGGCTATGATCAGGTTGTTATGATGCTTACGATTGGATATCACGCGGTGTTGATAGGATGGTAGGATGATTGCCCATATGTAGGGGCAATGAATGACTTGAAGTGAGGTCTTTTCAAGGCATGGTTTTGAGATTTCAGTATTTTAGTTCCGGCGGAGGAAAGGCACTTGGACTATGAATGGTCCGATTCGGATTGATAAAGTAGTAAGCTTGGTGATATCGAGCAAGGTGGAGCATTCACCTGTGTTGTGATATCGACGTCAATGATCGAAGAGAATGTTTTAAGTTCGTCGGTTCCATGGTGTCTTCGGTGGAATGAGGTCAGAATACTGTGAAGAAATATTGGAGAAGCGGTCGTCAGAGGTCGTGGTGCGATGTGGTTCAGCATGGAATAAGCATTTTCTAATGAAGGCGACTCGATAAAGATGATTTTTCAAAGGGTTTGAAGTCGTAGTGATCTGCTGGTTTAAGAGCTAGGGAGAATGATATTGAATTGAGGCCGCAGTTGAGAAGTATGGGATGAAGGAAGTCACGAGAGATGATGTCAGTTGGTGATTTACACAGGTTGGTTATTTTCTGGGAATAGGTTAGCGGTTGTGTGGTTGGCTAGTTTTCTGGAAGGGATGATAGTGGCTATTCGGTAGGAGGCATAATGTGTGAATGATGCTAGGGATTTTGAGTAGCTTCGGGCTAAGTGGGGGAGTCCCACCTCCTGCAGTTGGGTTGTAGGATCGTGTTCTCGGAGGGTTGCAGAATTGTCGGTATATTGGCAAGTTATTTGAGGGAAGGGAATGAAAAAATGGTGAGTATGCATGGAACTTGGTAGATATGTGCAGATAGGTCCCATTTGGGTCAGGGTTAGGCTTTGAAAGATTCAGAATTTAGGCTTCAGGCATAGGCAAGTTGTAAAGGCAGTGACTCAGTCACGTACTTTGTCGAAAGGGTGTCCATGTGCTAGGAGAGATCCTTAGAGTTGATTGTATTCGGGGCCGTCGGAGTGGTTGACTCTCAGTAGTGGTCCTAATGAATTCAAAAGTTAGAGAATGTGGTGTTTAAGGGTTTCAGGAAGCAGTATAATTAAGAATCGAGCTTCTGCAGTATAATCTCTAAGAGGAATAAAGATGGTTGGAGTGTTCTATGTTATTTCAGCACGTTGGATAGTATCAGAGGAGTGAGAGGAATAGACTCCGGGTTGTAGAAAGATTATCAGGAGGTTGTGAGATGGGCTACGGGATATAGGCAGCACGGTCTCGTGAATCTGGGTCACTCGGGAAGAATTGTGGGTGAGTTGTATGAGTTGAAGGGAGTTGCTATTATCTCCGGGGCAATTGAAGATGATTAAAATGAAGGTGGATTTGGTTAGCCATGGTTGAAATGGCACCTGTTCGGCAGTGATCAAGTTCCTTCGGTGTGATTGCGTATGTGTATGGTTTGTTCGGATGTGTGTGGGGCATGTCGACCGTTGTAATAGATTTCATTGGAAGCATTCAAGTGTTATGGCCTTTTAGGTGTAGGCGGATCCCGGATGGTTTATGGTGGTTCAGACCACTACTTAAGGAATTTTCATGTATTTTGATTGTGAGAATTTGCTCGTGTGTTGTTGTGATCCTCGTGAATTGAGGTAAGTAAAGGTTTTCTATATGATAAAGCGTTCACCCTATTAGTGGTTCAATAATTACGATGAAATTCCTACGATATTCCATATCGGCATGTTGGGACCAGTAGTCAGTGTGGAATTGGAGGTAAGAATCGAGATCGTGGTTCGGTTTTAACAAGGATGTCATGAGCTCGGAGGAGCAAGGGCAAAGTATTTGAATGTTTAGAGTAAGCTGGTATTGTCTTCTGTGTCATCTGAGATCGGTGTTTGAGGAAAGAGGCTTTGCATCCTGGTTATGGGTTCTTGATTTGTCTTGAAACGTTAGTGTGATCGGTGGTATGGATGTGAGTACTTGTTGCCTTGTGTGGAAGACCGTGGGAGGATGACCGCGGGAAGATTGCATAAGTGTGGCGTGTAGACACCTGATTGGTTGAAGAATTAGACCAAGTATAAAGGAGTGTAATATTGCTTAATTGAGAATTTATGCATGGAAGGCTTTCAGCTCAGTTGGTTGTGGATTGTGGGGGGTTTATCTCGGCTATGATGGTTTTCCTCGTGTGTATAAGAAAAAGGAAGCGGGTTGTTTGGACCCAGGTAAGGTTATCAGCCTAGTTCAATGCGAGCAGAATCAGCTTGAAGTGAGTGAATGGATTTAAACAAGATGTTGGGCTTCATGCGAGTCAGAGGTGTTCATTTCAATATGGCACTCCTCAAGGAGGGGTATTGGGATATCAAGTGTTGTCCCGTCTTCGTCAGATTCATGTAATCTTGTGATTATGTCGTATGAGTTGTGAAACGGCTTGATAATTTCTTATGTGTTGAGGTTCCGCGTAGTGACGAGGTTATGTGAGCAATATGGCTCCTGAGATTCAGATTATATATCGCACCTCAGTCGTGCTGGTGTTTTGTAGCATATGGCTCTATCAGTCTCCCCAGAATGGTATTATGCACTTAGCGTGCTTGTGACCGATATTCAGTGATTTGTAATAGTGAGCAATTCAGCTCTGTGTATATTTCCTTATGTAAATCTTATGATGGGATCGGGTGGCACGCCGCCACGGGTATGTTGTTTGGATCGGGTTGCACGCCGCAACAGTGTGATGTTGAGCAAGGCCCCTGTAATTATTTTCTTGTGTTTTACTTCGTAATTTTCTGAGGAAAGTTCATATTAGTTGCGTGAGTTGAGTAGTTCCCTCCGGAGTCATTTCCTTATGTGTCGCGTTCGAATTGTGGCCTATTAGCGCATTGTGGCATCGTGTGAGGCTAATGGCCGTGTTTGGGGTGATTGGTTGTCTGAGCAGTTCATACTGGGTGAGACGAAGTTTATAAATTTGGGATCGGTGTGATAAGACTATGCAAGTATATTATAGGACAATCACCATCATTGGTTGTAATGAGATGATGATCTTAGTCAGGAGAAAGGATTTCAATGTTTAGTTAACTCTGCAGTTGGTTAGGAATTTCTACACATTTCCTCCGTTGTGGTGGTATCGTCAGCATTATAGCAGGATGTATGTGTGTATCTTATAAGGTGCTTTGAGAGAATCAAATTAGTAGAATTATGGCTATTAAGGTTCAGGGAGCGTCATTGTGGTCATATGATGGATTATGCGGTGTATGGTGCTGATTCGGCAAAGATACGCAGTTGTGTTCTGGTGCCTCGTGTGGTAGTTGACGTGGTGTTCACATATTAGAAACAGGCATGGCAGAGAATTTCAAGTGTTGGAACTGGGGTCTGAGTATATTATATGGATAAAAGGGAATATCTTCAGATTTTATCAAGCTAATGTGCTCAATTGGGTTGTGGTAGCACGGGTAGGTGCACGAGGTGTTAAACAGTGATTTCAGATAATTCCGGGGCAGTTCATGGCACGTTGAGGACGAACTTCTTTTTAAGTGGGGGAGAATGTAACGACCCGACCGGCCATTTTGAGATCTAGCGCGTCGTTCGGCAGTTGGGAGTCATGAACGGCTTCATTTTGGGTATTGTGACTTGTGTGTATGGTCAGAGTTGAAATTCAGGAGGTTCGGAGTTAAATTGAAAAGAAAATTCTCATTTCAGAAGCCTTAAGTTGAAGAAATTGATTAAGACTGGCATTTTGAGTAAACGATCTCGGAATCAGGATCCGAAGGTTCCAGCAGGTTCGTGCGGTGATTTCGGACTTGGGCGTATGTCCGGATCGGCATTTGGATAACCCGAGAGCGTTTCGGTGTATATTGTGGAAGTTAGCATTTTTGAAGAAATTTCCTAAGTTTGGCTTGAAGCGCATTTCAATGATATTGATGTCCGTTTGGGATTTCGAGTCTGGGAATAGCTCCGTATGGTGATTCTGGAGTTGGGAGCGCGATCGGAAGTGAATTCGGATGTCCGGAGGTCATTTTGAAGTCATTTGGCTAAAGATAGAAATTTGAAGGTTTTTGAGAAGTTTGACCGAGAGTTTGACTTTTTGATATCGGGGTCGGATTCCAATTCCGAAAGTTGGAGCAGGTCCGTAATGTCGAATATGACTTGTGTGCAAAATTTGGGGTCAATCGGACGTGATTTGATAGGTTTCGGCATCGGATGTAGAAGTTTGAAATTTCAAAGTTCATAAAGTTTGAATTTTAGTGCGATTCGAGATTTCGGCGTTGTTTGATGTGATTTGAGGCCTCAAGCAAGTTCGTATCATATTTTGGGAAATGTTGATATAATTGGTTAAGGTCCGAAAGCCTCGGGTGGATTTTGGACGGTTAACGGAATGAATTTCGGACAAAAGAAAGAAGAAACAAAATTGAAGAAAATTTCTGCTGCATTTTTTGGACAGCAAATTGTGCGTCGAAGAGCTAACTTTGGGAGCGTATATATAATAATATATAAGGAATCTGAACATATGCAATACATGAAAGTTGTAGATCTTGAACTCTAGTATTCAGAACATTAAACCATTTTTCATTTGGAGTTTTGTGCGAAAAGTTATGACCGATTGAAGATGGCTGGTGGGGCAGTTTCGCCATAATTTTCTGATGCGTGGAGACGAATTTAGAAGCTCATATCTCGGAATATATAAAGAGTTATATGGTGTACAACCTATCCAATTAAATATCTTCGAGTCTAGTTTCTAATACTTCAAACCGTTTGTTATTTGTATATTTCTACAAGAAGTTATGGGTGTTTTAACAGAAGGTGTTCAACAAGGGAAATTTTTAATAGGATGTACAACCTGTACAGCACAAGTGCAAGGTACAACTCGATGAAGCATGGGCAGATTCTTTAAACACGAATTTTGGCCATTTCTTTCATTTGGTTTGGATGATTTTGGAGAGCATTTCAAGGGGGATTTCATCAAGCATCAAAGGTAAGTTGTTTCTANACATTGGATATGAGAAATTGGGAAAAATGTGGGAAAATTGCAAGGAAACCTAGAATTGATAAAATTTGATTTTAGCCATGAATTTGAGCATGAAAATTGTAACAAATTGTATATTTGAGTTAGTAAAGTTATGGGTAGAACTTATCTTCGAGAAATTTTGGAATCCGGGCAAGTTGGCCCGAGGGCATTTTTGTCAATTCCTTGAGCGAAGTTGGAAAATTATATAATCTGAATTTTTAGCAAATATTAGAGTATATTTTCATTTAATTGCCGTTATTTGATAGTTTTGGGACGTCGTCCATCCATTGGAGTCGTCATAGAGGCTTGGAAGTCGGGTATGGATCTTCGGAGCGAGGTGAGTCTTCTTTCTAACCTTGTAAGAGGGAATTGTCCCCATAGGTATTCTATGTGCTGTGGGTAATTGTTTATGGGGGCTACGTACGCACCAAGTGACGAGAGTCCGTGCATAGGCCCCACGTCATGCTCTATTTTCTACTCGTAATGAACTATATGTTATGAGCCCTGATTATATGTGTAGTTTTTGTTCCTCTGACATTTATGGAATTTAAATAATAGAAAAGAAATTATTTTACGGAAAGTAATATAAAAAGGAATTGTGCCATGTCGTGAAATTTTAGGGCCACATCATGCCTTATACTCTTTCTTGCAAATGACATATATGCTATGAACTCATGATTTTGCGTGATATTGCTTTTCTCATAGACTTTATGGAAATTGTGGAATTGAAAGGAAATGGTTATGTAAAGTAAGTTTTATATGTTATTGTGTGTGCATGTGACCGCTTTGCAATTTACATTCCGTGAGCGATGTGTGATTTCCCTCACTCTCATGGGGGCAGGTCGTACGCCACGGCGGATTGAAAGGTGCACTTTTGGGACAGGCCAATCGATCCTCGGCAGTGCACAGAGATGATATAATTGAGAATGCACTTTTGGTACGGGCCGTTCGATCCTCGGCAGTGCATGGACGAAGTTGTACTATGTTATGATATGGTTACATTGAAAGACGCACTTATGCGGGCCATTTGATCCTCGGCAGTGCGCAGACATGACTATGGTAAGCATGCACTTTTGGGACGGGCCGGTCGATCCTCGGCAGTGCATAGCTATTTTTCCTTATGACTCCGGCCGGTTGTCTTATTCCTGTGTGCGCATGATTATTTGGCATTGTTTCATGGTTATTGACTTGTATTGGATATTTGGGAAAAAGAAAGTGGCCATTGTTATCGTTCCAGTATTTACTTGGATTTCTGTGCTTTATACATAATTGGTACTCACTGTCTTACATGTCTTCCGCTTTTATTCGTTTTATCTTTGTTATATCATACTGTTGGACCTTAGTGAGTGTCAAGTCGACCTCTCGTCACTACTTTTTCGAGATTAGACGGGATACTCACTGGGTACATATATGTATATGTACTCATGCTACACTTTCTGTGCATTGTGTTGCACAGGTACCTTTATAGTACAGGGATCGATTTGGGGACTTACACGGGCTGCATTCATCCAGAGGCGTTCCATAGCTGCCAGAGTCTCCCTTCGGTGTACTTGCATTTTATATTTATTGCCTTCGTCCAATTTGTTTTTCAGACAAGTGTTGTATAATTGTATAAACTCTTAGAAATTGCTCATGGACTTGTGTCACCGGGTTCTGGGGATGTCTTGGTATTTCTTTTTTTGTATTAAGTTGGTTTCTTGCCGTATTTAAATTTCGAAATTTATTTAATAATGAAAATTCAAGAAGAGGCTTCGATTCTACAATGTTAAACAGGAAAGTGTTCCAACTGATTAAGGGGTCGGCTTGCCTGACAGTGGTGTCCGGCGCCATCACAACCCATAGGTTTTGGGTCGTGACAAATAGACTATAAAGGATATTCTTAATCATTGTAAGAACATCCAACCCACACAAATCACAAAATCTTTAAACTCGAAATTGTATGTATGTATGCTTGAGAATTATATGTATTTTTGGTTTTTGAATGGACCAATTTTTGGATTAGTGTGCTAGGCAAGCAAACTGAAGAAATTTGGGAAAGGGAAAGAGACGATCTAACTAAGTGAACTCTCTAACCAACTGAGCTACGAGAGCTTGTTGCTCTCTTATTCCAGTTCAAAATAATTAATCTCTTGTTTCATGGTTTTGCACTAAAATTCAAATATAGCTACGAATGATAAATTTACTAAAAGTATAGCTACAAATGATAAATACAATGTATATATTTGACGTATCGCATAATTTTTCCTAAGAAGAACTCCCTAAAATTCCTCGTTTCCATATTAAGCCCAGCAGATCTAACTCAGTTTGGACGGGAGAAATTAAAAAATAGATGTTGCGGCCAAACGCACACGCAAGTATACGCGGTCGTCAAGTAATAAAGTGACTAGAAAGTCGATGTAGAACCCACAAGGACTTATGATTAGCTTTTGACAAGATCAACTCAATTAACTTATCGGTTCAAGCGATTTATCACAAGATATATAATGAATTAAATTTCTACCTAAAAATAACAAGTAATTAATTAACTACAAAATCAACCAAACAAAGAGCAATTTCGATTTAACAATCAATAGGAAGGGATATTCCAGGGGCTAACTAACGGGTTATATTCTTCGCTTAAAATAACTAGTTGAATTATCTGGATTGTTGATTGACAGGGTTTATATTACTCATAAGAATCTTTCGAGTTCTTACTCGCCTATTCAAGTTAACTTAATGCCTATATGTCTATGGAACCAAGATTAACAAGAATGCATTTACACTTCCTGTATTTCAACCAAGCAAGGCAATTAGGTATATGTCTATCCTAATTGCGAATCCATTCCCCGATGCCCGGGTTCAAGAACTTGCTCTATTTAATTCTATATGCAATCTATAATTCCCACTTTCGAGTTCAACTCTAGATTCGTATATAGTATTTCACTATTAGCTACTCAGTAAAATAATTAAGAACAGAATTAAATAAACAACCCAATATGATAAAATCAACTTCGTCAAATTAAACTTTGAAAATAACTTTCATGTTTTACCCATGACCCTAGAATAATAGGGTTCTTAGCCACACATGTTCATACAATCATCAAATATAATATTTTTCAACATACAATCAATGAATAATAGAGAAGATGTGGAAGAATTGATTGAATCCGTGCTCCCAAGTGTTTTGCTCGGTTGTTTTTCTCTCCAAAATCATGTTCCCCCTTCAAAATATGTTTAGACTTTCTTTTATACGTGTTGGGGTAGGTCTAGGGCCGAAATAACCGTGTCCCGGGAAAAATAGGAAAATTCTCGTCACCGGCGCCCTGGGTAGCGCCGGGAGCCCACCAGGGCGCTGCCCCAAAAATTGACACTACCTCCAGTGCCACAGGTGGCGCCCAGCCCTGCTTGTGGCGCCCAAAAATCCAGCTTTTCCCGGTTTCGTTCGTTTTTGCTCTAATTTGTCACGTTTCGCCCCCAATTGCTCCCAAATCATTCCTACACATAAGAACACTTCAAATCAATATAAATCATCCCAATTAACATCTAAAACTCACAAGACACGAGTAAAATACGAGGCGATATACAAGAAAATATACATACTTTAAGCTAAACATCAACACCCCACACTTAGACTCTTGCTCGTCCTCGAGCAATGGCACAAACTACAACCCTCCAACACGATAAACATTATGAAAGAGGACCTCACAATTGATTCAATCAACACCTTACCTTTTGAATATAGTCGATATTGACCATTAAGCGTGAAAACACAATTTTTCACATTCTTCCCGCTTTTAAATAGCCCAAGTATGCTCAATATTATTCAAGAAACATAAACCACTCAAGCACCCCCTCCACAACCACCTTACCTCAAAAAAATGACTCGTTACCACTAAGCATCTTCAACTCACACACTCGCCCAACACAAGAAATAATACAACATCACCTATCCGTCATGATACCAAGTGCCCTCACCACAAGCAAAAGATTGAATATCAAAGTAGTTCGCACATTCAAATATGTCATTGAACATACATTAAGGACATCACACAATTGAACAAAATTCACTCACTCTCACAAAGAATTCATGTGCATCTCGCGGTCGTACCATAAGCTTGCCCGTAGTGTACATCTCTACTAATCTAAGCTAGCCAAATCTAGGATCAATTAGAACTTTAAGGTTGTAATGTAGGCTAAGGGACGGGTAGGATATGTTTAGGAATAGTGACTAACCCTCCTAAGCACTTTAATACACTACACTAGTAAATCAAGCTCAATTTCTTCTTAATCCATTCACTTGTCATACATCATATATCACATAGCCCTCTAATCCATTAAGCACCTCTATGGTTTCACTAGCATAAATGAGAATGATTAGGAGATGTATGTATTTCCACTTTTATTTGCTTTTTTTTTTCACACACTCCATAATATGAAGTTCATAAGCTAGTGAACCTTCTTCACAATTTGAGCGCACTTTAAGGGCTCTTCCATAGATCCACTCAAAAGCCAATTCCCAATTTTTCACCTTACTTCTTTTAGTCACTAAGTGCCTTAGGAGGTAAAGGTTCAACAATCTCAAATCAAGAACAAACTAGGATTACGGCTTGTAATGTGGTTGCCAAGGAAAAGGTCTATAGGCTCAACGGGGCTAGCGACGAAAAAGATTTTATTTGTCAATGGTAAGTACCTTTATGATCAAGAAATAAACGCCTACGTCATCTCCTAGACTAGCATAACTTAATTATTTCGCGTTGATAACACACAGGGTAAGTTCTAGACTACACAGGATAGCACAGAAAATCAACAATCCTTACACACACATGGCACTTGACTCACTCAAGACGGTTTTGTGCGACTCTCAAGTCAAGCAAGCATAACAAGGTGAGAATTTTTAAGCAACAATGCACTAAGTAGCATACAAGTCAATCGACTGATAAAAAGGCGTCACTGAGTAGGGTACTTAATTTACTTGGGCATTACAAATCAGATCACACATGCAGGAAGACATAGCGTGTGCCATAACTTAACTAGCCAACATCAACCATATCAATAGGCATATTAGAGCACCTCAACTTTCTTCCTTAACCTACTCCTAAGAAAAGATAAAAATAAAAACTAACTAGAATACCCGGTTCGAGCTACACCCTTGGAAAAGAACCGGTGTCGAAAGAAAAACCAAGGGATACTACCTAACTACCTAAGAAATAAAAGAAAATCTTTTTGGTATTTTACTCAGACTTTAATCCCTCAAGAAAATTGTTCAACAGCTCCATCGTCGGGAGAAGTCCGAGCTTTTTCTCATATTTTTTTTTCTTAAAATGAATACTAACTAAACTACAAATTAAAAATCAGATTTAAAAACAAAAACTAATCAACCAAACACAACTAAAATAGAGGAACC
The DNA here is from genome assembly GCA_005239495.1 of Nicotiana undulata. Classification (NCBI taxonomy): domain Eukaryota; kingdom Viridiplantae; phylum Streptophyta; class Magnoliopsida; order Solanales; family Solanaceae; genus Nicotiana; species Nicotiana undulata. The sequence goes on from ML278607.1 coordinate 49,674, forward strand.
ACAGCTCGGGGTCCGGTCACCTCTTCACCACCTTCCTCATTGGAGTCAGAGTAGCGGACTATGTTCACGTCCTTAGAAGAATGGATGGGGCTTCCAGGTGCAATCCCCAACATCTCTTTGGCAGAACTGGTTAGCTCACTGCGTAACTCCATACGTTCCACATCAGTGGCACCTGCCTTGCTCATTAAGAAGTTCACAGTTTTGTACATATACCTCATAAAGCTCTCATCCCTCTCAGAACGTGCAGTTGGTGTGAGCTTGGATGAAGTCTCCAACAGTGTAGTAATGTCCATTAGTCCGGGAGGAGGCTCCACCACCTCGTCATAATCCGGGTACTCAGTCACCCCGCAGTCCAGCATGTACTTGGTGAGCAAGTTGCCAAAGAAAAACCTCTTGATTTGCTCGCCCACATTTATGGGTCGACCTGTCATCGAAAAATAGATGACACACACTCGAGCATGAGTGCAGTCACTAATATGCTCAGCAGGCATGAGACGGGCCTGTACAAAATTCTGCCACACCTTGGCAGTCTTGGTAAAATCGGACCGAACCATTTGAAGATGAAGCGTGCCACGCTGTTTGACCCATTTGGCATTTGAGTCAACGCCACACAAAGTGTGACGAATCAAGGTGTAGTTGGGGATTTTGACAAATTTTTTTAGTCGTCGTGGGTCAACATCTTCAACCCCCAGGTACTTGCAAATATCGGCCCTGTGCATTTTGATCTCCTTGCCCCGTACCCATGAAATATCGCGCCCGGCGTCCCAATTAGCATAAAGTTCCCGGACCATATTTAAATTTGCAGGTCCGGGGCATGTCAACAATTTCTCCATGTGTCTTGCACGGAGTTGGCTCATTACTTCAGGAAAGTTCCGTTCCAAGGCCTTTGTATTAATCCCGACCTCGGAGACATAACGGCCCTTTGGCACAAAGTCCCGGTGCCAGGAAACTGCCGCATCAGTCACCAACTCCAATCGGGGTCAGGGTTTTAACGGTGTAGGGCGGGAGCTCCCGGCCAATTGCTTGCCTTTAGCTTGGCGAGAAGGGCCCTCTCCTTGTTTTCTTTTTTTTAGTAGCCGGTGAGGTGAAAGACGATTTTGCAATGCCTTTGCTTTTTGTAGTACTATCACGAGCCATTTGGGAGCCTGCAACACAATGAATACAAGAACACGAGACTTTATCAAGTAGTGTACCTAAGGTTATGGTGCAAATCCCTAGAGGACCCCACACTGAAAACCAAAGGTACAATTTAAACTATTTCAATGAATTTTATGCGAAAATGCACAAGTGTTGCATCCTAAATCTACGGGTACTCAAGACTTCCCCAAGCTCTCTAAATAATTAACTGATCATGGCTCTATGAATTCAAATTAATTGAAGCAAAATAGGCATGTGTTACTCCATGTTATAAACTACACAACTACACTACATTATCTAAATGCTACAACAAGTCAACAACCTACAATATATGATACAAATGATGTGAAGACATAATTGTTGCATTAAATCTCCAACCTTTAGCATATAGAACAATACTACACACCCCACACTTACCCCAATTTTAATCATAAAGACACCCGGTTACTCAAGACTTCACCGGGGTACCCAAAACATCATTTAAGCATTTTTACAAACACCTTAACGGCATAAAGTGTGAGCTCTAGCATTCAACAATGGTGGAAGAGAAAAGCCATCCCAATTTTTAATGGAGTAGAGGGACTTTTAGTTTACTACTCCAATCACATAACAAACACCAAAAACAAAAACAAATGCCAACAATGACAACCAAACCACCATAATATGCTTACAATGTCATAAAGTGGAGGTATGGAGTTAGGGTGCATGGGGATGGGTAATACCTTTAATATATACAAGAAGAAGAAGAAGAAGAAGAAGAAGAAGAAGAAGAAGAAGAAGAAGAAGAAGAAGAAGAAGAAGAAGAAGACACCTGAAGATTAGAGAGGGAAAACAAGAAAAAAATTGAAATTGTTAGAGAGAGTGAGTGAGATGGGATTCGGCCAAAAGGAAGAGGGGGAGGGGAGAGGAGGTGTGTTCTGTGTTTCTCTAGATTTGTAGAATTTTAGGAATTATAGTGTAAGTGGGTTTGGGTATATGGGTAGAAGAAGGGTTATATTGGTAGTATAAGTGGGTAAATGGGTTTGATTAAATGGGTAAAGGTTAAAATTAAAACAAATAAAACAAATAAAAAATAAAAATATAATAATATGTTAAAATCCCCCCAGCCAGCGCCCAGCGTTGTACCTGGCGCTGGGGGGTAAAAATCATTCTGCCTCTGCAGCTATAGGGAGCGCCTGGCGCTGGCCAGAACGCTGTGACGAAATTTTCTTTTTTTTTTTTTTTTTTTTTTTTTA
>ML278607.1:52131-79276 GCA_005239495.1 Nicotiana undulata
TTTTTTTTTTTTTTTTTTTTTTTTTTGATAAAATCACCCAATCCCCCTAGTCTTTTTAACTACTCAATTACATGTCCTACACCATTAAATTCATAGATTCTAATCCTACAAAAAATAATTGCAAAATCTATTTGCCCCAAAAATTAAGAAGTTAACTATGAAAGCAATAAAAGTTGCGTTGCCTCCCAACAAGCGCCTGATTTAACGTCGCGGCACGACTTCAACACATGTTTACGCATCGGCCAAGTCCACCGAGGTCTTATTTCGTGCAATGTCACCACCCCAATAATGCTTTATTCTCTGGACATTTACTAAGAACGTGCCAGTTAAGCTCTTATCACGCAATTCCACCGCTCCGTGTGGCCTTATACTCACCACAACGAAAGGACCTGCCCAACGAGACTTAAGCTTTCCGGGGAAAAGCTTCAACCTTGAATTGAACAAGAGGACTTCCTGGCCTGGTTCGAATTCACGATGTTTAATGTGCTTGCCATGCCACCTTTTCGTCTTTTCTTTATATAACTTGGCATTTTCATATGCGTGCAGTCGAAACTCATCAAGCTCATTTAGTTGCAGCAATCTCTTTTCACCGGCTGAGTCCATCTCCACATTTAGCTTTTTAATCGCCCAATAAGCTTTGTGTTCAAGCTCAACGGGCAAATGGCATGCTTTCCCATAAACCAACCTATACGGAGAAGGCCCAATGGGGGTCTTGTATGCAGTGCGATATGCCCATAATGCGTCATCCAATTTCGCGGCCCAATCTTTTCTATTCCCGCTCACTGTTTTCTCCAAGATCTGCTTTACCTCTCTGTTTGAAACTTCTACTTGACCACTCGTTTGGGGATGATATGCAGTGGAAACCTTATGCTTGACTCACTATTTTGAAAGAACATTATTCATCAATTTGTTACAAAATTGAGTACCACCGTCACTTATCAACACTCTTGGAGTCCCAAAACGTGTGAAGATGTGCTTCTTGACAAAACTTACCACCACCTTTGCGTCATTAGTAGGAAGAGCAATGGCCTCTACCCACTTAGACACATAATCAACCGCCACTAAGATGTACCTGTGACCATTAGAATATGGGAAAGGTCCCATGAAATCAATCCCCCAGACATCAAAAGCTCAACTGCTAGAATATTTTGCAAGGGCATCTCGTGCTTCTTCGTGATAGTTCCTGTTCTTTGGCATCTGTCACAATTTTGAACAAAGGCATGCGCATCCTTAAACAATTTTGGCCAATAGAAACCTGATTGTAGCACTTTTTGAGCAGTCATGTCTCCACCGTGATGACCTCCATATGGTGAAGCATGGCAGTCATGTAATATTGCATTCATCTCTTCCTCAGGAACACATCTACGCACCAAGTGATCTGCGCACTGCCTATACAAAAATGGCTCATCCCATATGTAGAGCCTCACATCATGTAAGAATCTCCTTCTATTGTCAGGTGCCAATCCCGGTGGTGTCACCCCACTTGCAATAAAATTCACATAATCAGAATACCATGGGGCTTCACCTAAGGTGATTGCTAATAACTGCTCGTCGGCGAATGTTTCTTTGATTGACCCCCCTTCAGCTACGTGGCTCCGATTTTCGAGTCGGGATAAGTGATCAGCTACTTGATTTTCTGTCCCTTTTCGATCTCGGATCTCTAAGTCAGATTCTTACAGGAGTAGGACCCAACGAATCAGCCGTGGCTTGGCGTCTTTCTTCTCAAATAGGTACCTTATAGATGCATGGTCTATGTAGACGATGACTTTTGTTCCCACCAGATAGGATCTGAACTTGTCAAATGCCCACACCACTGCAAGCAACTCTTTCTCAGTAACTGTGTAATTCATCTGGGTTGGATTCAGAGTCTTGCTCTCATAGTAGATGGAGTGGAATACTTTGTTTCTCCTCTGCCCCAAAACAGCTTCGATTGCTATGTTGCTTGCATCGCACATGAGCTCAAATGGTTGCTCCCAGTCTGGAGCGACAATGATTGGTGCAGTCACCAGCTTCCCTTTCAGCTCCTCAAACGCTTTCAGACATGCATCATCAAATTTGAAGGGGACATCTTTCTCTAAGAGCCTGCACAAAGGAGAAGACACTTTCGAAAAATCTTTAATGAAACGACGATAAAAACCTGCATGGCCCAAAAAACTGCGGATGCCTTTGACGGAGATCGGTGGGGGCAATTTTTCAATCGCCTCCACTTTTGCTCTGTCCACCTGCAAACCATTATTAGATACTTTATGCCCCAAGACTATACCCTCACGTACCATGAAGTGGCACTTTTCCCAGTTTAGGACCAGGTTTGTCTCTTCACATCTAGCAAGTACTTTATCAAGATTCATTAAGCAGTCATCAAAGGAGTGCCCAAACACAGAAAAGTCATCCATGAATACTTCCACTCATATTTCAACCATGTCAGTAAAAATAGCCATCATACACCTTTGAAAAGTCGCAGGTGCATTACAGATACCAAAGGGCATTCGTTTGAACGCATACGTGCCATATGGACACGTAAATGTGGTTTTTTCTTGGTCCTCAGGGGCTATAGCAATTTGATTATACCCCGAATAATCGTCCAGGAAATAGTAGTATTCCTGGCCAGCTAACCTGTCAAGCATTTGATCAATAAAGGGGAGGGGGAAATGGTCTTTCCGGGTGGCATTGTTTAATTTTCTATAGTCAATGCAGATTCTCCACCTGGTGACAGTTCTTGTAGGAATTAAATCATTATTTTCATTGACCACCACGGTTATCCCCCCTTTCTTAGGTACACATTGAACGGGGCTCACCCACTTGCTGTTAGAGATAGGAAATACAATACTTGTATCAAGACACTTAATCACCTCTTTTCTTACCACATCTTTCATGATTGGATTCAATCGGCGTTGTTGCTCTACACTTGGTTTGTGCCCTTCCTCCATGAGGATTTTGTGCATGCAGAAAGCTGGACTAATGCCTTTTATGTCAGACATTGTCCACCCAATTGCTCTCTTATGCTCCCTTAGCACTCTCAATAACTTCTCTTCCTGCAATTCAGACAAGTCAGAGGAAACAATAACAGGTAAAGTGTTAGAATTACCCAAATAAGCATATTGAAGGTGAGGGGGTAGGGGTTTAAGCTCCAATTTTGGAGCTTCTTCGATTGAGGGCTTTGGAGAGGGCCCACTCGGCCTATTGAGGGGCTCAAATGGGATTCTCCCCTGCATGTACGCACAAGATGCATCAAGGATATGCATCATCTCCTCAACCTCTTCATCAATAATCATGCTATCAAACAACATAAGTGCTTTCTCTAGAGAATCGTCTAGATGTACACTCGTGTCCTAGATTTGCTCATCAACCTCAATAACAGATATCATGGAGAGCTCTTCATAGTGGCGGGGGAGTTGGATTGCTTTGTACACATTGAACTCTGCTTCTTCGTCATCCACCCTCATTATCATTTTTCCCTCTCTCACTTTGATGATTGCATCGCCTGTAGCCAAGAGAGGTCGTCCCAATATGATTGGAACTTGTTCATCAGCCTCAAAGTCAAGAATAATAAAGTCAGCGGGGAAGATGAATTTCCCTATCTGCAAGAGTACATCTTCAATGACTCCCTCAGGGTGAGTTATTGATATGTCAGCTAATTGCAGCATCACAGTGGTGGGTCTCGGAGCTCCCAAGCCCAATTGCTTGAACAAAGACAAGGGCATCAGATTTATGCTATCCCACAAATCACACAGAGCACGACCCACATCAATATTGCCAATTCGCACAGGAATGGTGAAACTGTCAGGATCCTTAAGCTTTTGAGGAAGCTTGTTTTGGACCCTTGAAGTGCACTCTTCAGTAAGTGCAACTGTCTCAAACTTAGTTAATTTTCTCTTGTGAGCCACTATATCTTTGATGTACTTAGCATATTTTGGAATTTCATGAAGCACATCCACCAATGGAATATTTAATTGAACCTGGCTCAACATAGAGAGAAATTTGTTGAACATGCGATCATCATTCTTCTTCTGCAACCTCTGGGGAAATGGGGGTAGTGGTCTGACAACCTCCGCTTGCTCTGAACCTGCATTATTTGCCTTTGCCTCAGGAGTTGTCTTAGGGATCAGTTCTCCCTCAGGTATAGGCTTGTCCTTCTTTTTCTTTGGCACTTCCTCTAACTCCCTACCGTTTGTGAGTGTAACTGCATTTACTTGCGGATTTTTCTCTGTATCACTGGGAAGGGCACCTGGAGGTCTAATATTTTGATTAGCTGCTAACTGCCCCATCTGCCTCTCGAGATTCCTGAAATCAGTCCTGAGCTTTTGGTTGTCAAGAAACAACTTCTTAAGCAAGTCATTAGTACTATCCTCTGCATGTTGAGGTGGTTTCTGGGGTTGATTGAAATTACCTTGGGGCCTATATTGATTCTGATTTTGCTGATTTCCACCCCATGAAAAATTAGGATGATTCCTCCAATTGGGATTGTATGTGTTCCCATATTGTGCTTGTTGATTCATCTGACCCATGTTATGCTGCCCCACATAATATATAGACTCTGCATTTGTGGGGCACATGTCACTTACATGATCGTCACCGCATATCTCATAGCAGATAGACATCTGCTGCACATGTTATACCTGTTGTGGGTGATGCATTGTTATTCTGTTCATCTGATTTGCTAGCTTTGCAATATCTGCTCTCATGGCTGCAACGTCATCAAGTTCCATCACTCCTGCTGCCTTTGGTTTAATTACTCTTCTTGCATCCCCATCTCCTTGCCAATTATGATCATTAGCAGTGAAGTTATTTAGCAAGAGTTGAATTTCACTGTATGGCCTGGCTATGCAACTACCCCCACAAGCTGAATCAAGATTCATCTTTGATGCCTCTTCCAGCCCATCAACAAAAGTGTGCCCCAATACCTCATCAGTCTGACAATGATGTGGGCAGTCTCTGAGTAGTTTCTTGTATCTTTCCCAGGCTTGACGAAGTGTTTCGCCATCCCGTTGATGAAACCCAAGAATTTGGCTCCTCGGTGCTTTTATCTTTTTGGTAGGAAAAAACTTAATTATGAATTTCCTTGCCAAATCATCCCAAGTTCTGATTGAAATTGCGGGCTCCTTCTGCAACCATTCCTTAGCTTCCCCCAGTAGTGAAAAGGGAAACAATGTCAGCCTGACATAGTCCTTGGAAATGTTCGGATAATTGTAAGTGTCCGTGATTTCTAAGAAGTTCTGAATATGCCTCTGCGGATCTTCATGAGATAGACCCACATACTGCCCTGTGGACTGAATCAGTTGTACCATGTACTATTTGAGTTCAAAATGCCCCGTGATGTCAAGCTTCACGATAGCCTGAGTCATATTAGCCAGATTGGGCCTTGCAGCCTCTATCACCGGACGTTCCTCATTACCTGCCATCTCTATTGGTTGTGGTTGAACTACAATGTCCAACTCTCCGTTTATTCTCGTTCTTGCTTCGAACTCCCTCCTTGTTCTATGAAGTGTGCGTTCAATTTCTGGATCCAGAGGAAGGAGGTTGTTTGCGCTTCTACTCCTCCGCATTCAAGAGAAGAGCCTACGTTAACACAAACAAAGCAAACGGAAAAGTAAAACTTGAACAAATAAGTAATAAAAGCTTAACTCAGTCAAATAGCTAATTTCTAAGTCCCCGGCAACGGCGCCAAAAACTTGTTGCGGCCAAACGCACACGCAAGTATACGCGGTCGTCAAGTAATAAAGTAACTAGAAAGTCGGATGTCGAACCCAAAAGGACTTATGATTAGCTTTTGACAAGATCAACTCAATTAACTTGTCGGCTCAAGCGATTTATCACAAGATATATAATGAATTAAATTTCTACCTAAAAATAACAAGTAGTTAATTAACTACAAAATCAACCAAACAAAGAGAAATTTCGATTTAACAATCAATAGGAAGGGATATTCCAGGGTCACGGGCTAACTAACAATCGGGTTATATTCTTCGCTTAAAATAACTAGTTGAATTATCTGGATTGTTGATTGACAGGGTTTATATTACTCATAAGAATCTTTCGAGTTCTTACTCGCCTATTCAAGTTAACTTAATGCATATATGTCTATGGAACCAAGATTAACAAGAATGCATTTACACTTCATGTATTTCAACCAAGCAAGGCAATTAGGTATATGTCTATCCTAATTGCGAATCCATTCCCCGATGCCCGGGTTCAAGAACTTGCTCTATTTAATTCTATATGCAATCAAGAATTCCCACTTTCGAGTTCAACTCTAGATTCGTAGATAGTATTTCACTATTAGCTACTCAGTAAAATAATTAAGAACAGAATTAAATAAACAACCCAATACGATAAAATCAACTTCGTCAAATTAAACATTGAAAATAACTTTCATGTTTTACCCATGACCCTAGAATAATAGGGTTCTTAGCCACACATGTTCATACAATCATCAAATATAATGTTTTTCAACATACAATCAATGAATACTAGAGAAAAAGTGGAAGAATTGATCGAATCTGTGCTCCCAAGTGTTTTGCTCGGTTGTTTTTCTCTCCAAAATCACGTTCCCCCTTCAAAATATGTTTAAAGTTGCTTTTATACGTGTTGGGGTAGGTCTAGGGACGAAATAACCGTGTCCCGGGCAAAATAGAAAAAATTCTCGTCACCGGCGCCCTGGGTAGCGTCGGGCGCCCACCAGGGCGCTGCCCCAAAAATTGACACTGCCTCCAGCGCCACAGGTGGCGCCCAGTCCTGCCTGTGGCGCCCAAAAATCCAACTTTTCCCGGTTTCGTCCGTTTTTGCTCTAATTTCGCATGTTTCACCTCCAATTGCTCCCGAATCATTCCTACACATAAGAACACTTCAAATCAATATAAATCATCCCAATTAACATCTAAAACTCATGAGACACGAGTAAAATACGAGGCGATATACATGAAAATATATATACTTTAAGCTAAACATCAATAGTCAGATACAAGTGGTCATTCAAAAACATCCACAGTTTCAAAAATAATCAAAATTTAGCCACTTTTCATGTAAAGATAAATCTGAACGAAAACAATGTTCACAATCCGGAAAATACTCCTGCATAATATACTGGAATCCTGTATACTATACTGGAACTCGAATATAAATATATTGGGGTTCTAGCATAAGTATATTGGAGTTCCAGCATAAGTATACTAGAGTTCCAGCATAAGTATACTGTATTTCAGCATAATATACTGGAGTTCCAGTATAATATACGGGTCCAACATAATATGCTGAAAGTTCATACAGAGGTGCTCCAATCTCCAGTATATTATGATGGAACTTTCCGCGTGTTGGTGTTCCAGCATAATATGTTGGAAGATTGCACACAGGTGCACCGGTCTCCAGTATATTATGCTGGAACTTTTCGTATTGCAGTAAAATAGTGGATATTTTTCAATAACTTTGCAAACGCTGACCATTTTTGAAAGATCAGTCCAAAAACTGGCTAGCCCGTGCTATTTTTACCAGTTGGACCTATCACATAAATCCAGCCCATTGGGCCTAATATACATTATCCAATCCATTCTCCCTCTACCCGAAGGATTTTTAGATAACACAAAATCAGCAAATCCAGAAATGCCATCTCACTCATCCCCTTATCCCTTCCCCACTTCCTCACCACACCACTGATAAGTCTGATACAATCAATACACATTTCCTGAGCACCACTTCTCCATTTTCCCAAAAAATAAACCATGTGAAATCACCATGCAAGAAACTCTCCATCTTTCTTCTTCATCTTTTTCCCTTCCTAAACCCTCCATTTCTCCGCTCAAAGCCCTCAAATCCACTACCATTTCTTTCCCTCCCCACCCCAAACCACCTACCCCCATCTCCCCTCAACTCTCCTCTGCCACTTCTCTCCCCCCACCGACTACCTCCCCTAACTTCCAGCTCCAAGAGAAACTCCTTTTCTTGGATTCTCTTGGCATAGACTCTTTCCATTGCCTCACTTCGCATCCCCTTATCATCTCCTCTTCCTTATCCGATCTCAAATCAATTATTGACTTTCTTTACTCCATCAATCTCACCATTCTTGATATCCGGCGCGTGCTACACATGTGCCCGGACATTTTAACCACGCCACTTTCCTCCATCCTCCGCCCCGCCGTCACCTTCTTGCTCCGGGAAGCTCACGTCACCGGTGACAATCTTCCGTTTGTTCTCCGCCGCCGCCCCCGGCTGCTTACTAAATCCGTAGAACAGAATCTTCGACCCACCCTTTACTTCTTGCAGAGTACTATTGGTATTGAGGATGTTTCAAAGTGCGCAACTTTACTCTCTTGTTCTGTGGAAACTAAGTTTATCCCCCGTTTGGATTACTTTCAGAGAATTGGGTTTTCGAGGAGAGATGCGAAAGTGATGTTTAGGAGGTTCCCATCGTTGTTCTGTTACAGTATAGAGGAGAATTTGGAGCCGAAATTTGATTACTTTGTGGTGGAAATGGGGAGGGAGTTGAAGGAATTGACTGTATTCCCTCAGTATTTCTCGTTTAGCTTAGAGAAAAGGATAAAGCCGAGGCACAGGTTGTGTGTTGAGAAAGGAGTGTGCTTGTCATTGCCTGTGATGTTGAAGTCACACGAATCGCGATTTCGTGATAGGTTGGATGTGTGTTGTAGCTCTTCTATGCCGGTGAGAGCTTCTCCCTTTTGGTGTACAAAATTTGATCATAATGTAACATAGACTGTTCAACTTAAAAGGAAAAGGAAAATGGAAAACCATATTGCCATTTTGTTTATAAAAATATGTCTTTGATGATCATTTTATTCTTACCTATTTCCTGGTGGTATAAATTCTTGTTAGTTTTGTACTAGTCTAGTTTGTATATATTCAAACTTACTTGGGATCGAACATAGAAGTATAGTTGTTATTTGTGGTAAGTGTTGTGGTTTGATTAGATATGTGGTAATTGATAAGGTTCTATTAGGAGTTGAAGCCAGGTCGCCGCTGGATTCAAAGTCCAGAGTACTAAACCATAGAACCAAGTTAATTGACTATCTGGTAAGTTAAAAGAGGGAGAGTAATCTGTTTAGATAAAAGATGTTTATTATGAAAGGCCAACTTTTTTTTATTCTTCTACAGGGAGAAGGGCGGGCAGTAATATCTATATGTTTGTTAGTATCTATTTGGGAAATTGTTGCCCATTTATTGTACATGAAGAAACTAGTATCAAAATAAGCATGGAGTTGAGAAACATGACAATTCCTTGATAAAGCAATGCAAGTAAGTAAGAGTGTTAAGATGCTAGGATGAGGTGTTGATTTTAGGTTTGAAGAATTTGTTTTATTTCCCTTCCCTACAATTCGGCTCTTTCCTTACTTGGATGAAGTTGATAATTGTAGTTACTTTCCCATGTAATGGAAGGGATCAATTCATCATTTGCCAATTCCAGAATTTCTCTGATGAAATCCTATTGCTATTAGGAAGAAAGTTGCAATGATATTGGTCATTGGAGGAAAAAATATTCTTCTATACTTGGCCTTTACATATGTGAGAAGCGGATTCGGTTAGTGAGTATATGAATATCTTTAATCTTTAGCACTTCACTTTCTCATTTTATTATGGCAAAACTGTTAGGTTATGTCTTATTGCTAACAAGTTGATAGATCTTATTAGATGCTTAGTGAACCATTTTTTAAACATTATACTTAATTGATCTGATCTGTTTTTCTATCATTCCCCACCTTTTCGACCAAATAATATTGTATTGTGTTTTAAGTATCAAACATTGTCCTAGGGAACTTGAACTGGCTGGGAGTAGGATTTGAAAGAAGAACCAGTAGACGAGGGACTAATCTGAGCGGTTGACTACTTCTAATGAATTACAAATCACTCAGCTACAAAATCAATTTGTTGCGTGGATTGCTTATCATACCATTTATTTTAAAGATTTTCTCAGTCTTGTCACTCCCGGAAACAGCCTCTCTACCCCTCCGGAATAGGAGTAAGGTCTACGTACACTCTACCCTCCCCAGAACCCACTAGTGGTATGTTTGTTTGTCTCAGTCTTGTCATTATAGTTCCCTCTAGTTTCTCCGTAGAAATAACCTTATAGGAAGGCGTGGAGGTCGAGCATTAGGGTTGTAGGCTAGGAGGTAGTCGAGCTTTTTTCTACTTCGAATCGGGGATGAGGCTAGTTTGATAGGGTTGATCTTAGACAGCTAGTGGTTAATGTTGTGTTCACATTATCCTTCTCTTTTTCATAGCTTCGGGCCTTAGCTACCGGTTAGTTAACTGGTTATTGTTACTACATGTCATGTATTTTCTGCTTTTTATGATGCCGTTACTATTTCTATGATTTCTATTGACGATACTGATATATTGTCTCTTCTCGTTTCTTTCCGCCTTCTTGAGCCGAGAGTCTATCGGAAATAGCCTCTCTGCCCCATCGGGGTAGGGGTAAGGTATGCGTACACACTACCCTCCCCAGACCCTACTTGTGGGATTTTACTGGGTCGTTGTTGTTGCTCTTTGATTGACGAGTACTTGAAAGGTTGCGAGTAAGTGAAGAATACAAAGGACACTTGTGTTTCTACTAAGCAAATATGCCAAAAAGGACTTGTTGAGTAGTTGTTTTTTTGGAGGATATAAACTTATTCATGGTTGTGATCTGAAAATGTTTAGAAGCAGAACAGAATGTTTACTGCATTTCCTCACTTACTAGCTAATACTAATATTTTAACTTGATTCTACCTTAGTCGTATGAAATAAAAAATTTCAGGTTATAGTGATCCACTTTTCGGATAATCTCTGGCTGGGCTTGATTATGAATAATTCATATCTTCCAAACGGCTGTGTATTTCAGTGTTGAAGACCTGTCTCTGCTAAAATAGTTATAACTTTGTGTAGGAAAGTGCAGTTTGAAGTGTTGAAAACTAGACTTCAAAGGGTTCCTACAATCTTCATTCAGAAACTATAGACAAATATAGTCAGATTAATTGATTAGCATTAGACTAAGATATAATTAAGAAAGCTGCAGAATGAAAGAAACGAAAGATTTATTAAATTGAATAATTGATGTGCACCACAATATAAGTAGTCCAGTTTATACTTATTTGAGGTGTGGATTATTGAAATCCTTATGATGTTAACACTAAGAATATATTTACTCTAACTAAAGCAATATATATTGTAAATGAAGAAAAACGTTTGTTGTAAATTGTTTGAATAAGATGCAATTAATCCAATTGAAGAAGGGGAAAATTTACTTTTGGAATCAAGGCGATATCCTCGACTAGGTGGATCTGAAATAACGAAATGTATATATGGTTGATTTATATTGGGCAAAAAACATAAGTAGGCAAAACTTTAGGTTGGGTAGCTGCTGGACGTATTTTACACATAAGGCCACTAAATATTTCTAGCAAGAAATCTTTAAAAGATACCCCTAAAATCAAGCATCAAAATTGTTTATGGAGATAAGGGTTTCAGTTTCACTTGGAATCTGCTTCCTGCCTTAATATGATTCCTAATTTAGTGTCCGACAATTGGGTTATACGTAACGACTGTAATCTTTTGTATTCTGTATATATTGCATGATATATTATACGAGAAGCAAATTAGCAGAAAGGAAACGACTAAAATCTGATTTATTTGTTCTGCCATGGATAGCAGAATCACTATTTTGGTTTAACATAGCGGGGAATGGGATATGCAACACAAGTTTAAAAATTTCAGTGTCGATGGGTGGTTGATCAATATAGATTGGGATTTTAAATCTATTCGTTCAGAGATATCAAAGATCCTTGGAGTTGATGCAAACAGTGATACGTTGGATATTGAATTTTCTGTGAAAGAGAATTTTCCACCAATGAACATATACGACGACATGAGTTTAGGCTTGTATATGGAGTTGAAAAGGAAAAAATTGGCATTCACTAATTATCCTTTGTGTATAAGCAAGAAGGAGCAGGTTAATGACGGTACATGCTCGAATTCGGTTATAGACAATCGAACTTCAATGTTTTTCAGAAGTTGCCAATGGTTGACAACCCCGAAACCACTGAATCGTTGAGTTCTGAAAATGAGGAGGATTACGATGTTATGCGGGTCGATGAATATGGAATTATTGACACCAGTAAACATCAAGAGGTTATTGAAGGTCAGTTGTACAAAAACAAGTATATACTGCAAAATTTTATGAAACATCTTGCAATCCGAGAAAAGTTTCAGTTCAAGGTTGAGCGTTCAAATAAGACCAGGTAAATGTGAAGTTAACGTCATGTCATACACAATTTTATATTGTCACGACCCGAAATTCCACCTTCAGACCGTGATGGCGTCTAACGTTGAACCCGCTAGACAAGCCAACGTTTAATTAAGTTTACTTGTTTACAATTGAAATAACAACAATGACTAGAGCTAATATAAATTTAAGAATGCGGAAGACTAATAAATTCAAGAACTTTAACGATAAACCTCATAAAAACTTTCTCGATTACACCCCAGAAACCGGTATCACAATCTCACGAACAGTCTAAGATTTTACTAAATACAATGGTCCGAAATAAGTGGATACAACTGTCTTGGAATTACAGGATAAGACAGAAAATGAGAAAAGGATAAGAGGAGACGCCAAGGCCTGCGGACGCCTGCAGGACTACCTCACTGTCCACTGGGTCCGACGCTATAATATGCACAACATAAAGAAGTGCAGATGTAGCATCAGTACAACCGACCCCATGTACTGAGTAAGTGCCAAGCCTAACCTCGGCGAAGTAGTGACGAGGCTAGGACACGAGGACAAATAACACCTGTGCAATTCAATAATGTAACAGGAAATAATGACAGGAAATAAGCAAGTAAATACAACAACGGGGGAAGAACATGCTGGGAATAAGGGGCAACAATTCACTGATATAGCAGAAATGAGATAACAACTGCAATGTGTAAAATAACAACTGGAATTAATAATGCTGAACAGATAAATAAACAGAAACGGCACGGCATGTCCCCTCGTGCTATAACCTCACAAATCACTCGGCACGGAATGTTCCCTCGTGCATAAATAAATAAACATTCGGCACGGAATGTTCCCTTGTGCATAACCTCACAATCACTCGGCATGGAATGTCCCCTCGTGCATAAATAAATAATCACTCGGCACGGAATGTCCCCTCGTGCATAAATAAATAATCACTCGGCACGGAATATCCCCTCGTGCATAAATAAATAATCACTCGGCACGGAATGTCCCCTCGTGTATAACCTCACAATCACTTGGCACAGAATGTCCCCTCGTGCATAACATATATGAAAGCAACAATAGACAGGAAAATTTAACAATAAGAAACCTTAAATGCACGGAAATGTTTAACAAGAATTCTACCGTTCCGGCAAGGAACACAGCTATAACCAATCTCACTCAGGAGTACCATTGAACAAATAATCCTCAACCGAACGAATAATCAACAATATTCTACATCATGAATTACCCTCAAGGCAAAGCTTCCGTAATGACAATTACTTCATAACACCGAGAATATCAATGAAAACTATGTAAATCATCAAGTTCGACTCACGGGCATGCATTGACCACAACATATAGGTACTTGTCACCTCACCTATACGTTGGACATGAATTATCAAATAGCAAATAGGACTCAATACCTAATCCCTCAAGCTAAGCTAAGGCCAAACACTTACCTCGGCTCCAAAAATGCAAATCAAGCCTCTAGCACCGCTTTTCCTCTCGAATCCGACTCCGAAACAATCGTATCTAGACACAATTGACTCAATAACATCAATAATTACTCAACAATTCAATTCCAAAGCCTAATTATAGATTTCCCAACATTCTTTCAAAAGCTCCAAAATTCAACCCCGGGCCTGCTTGGTCCAAACACGAGGTTCGAACCAAAACCCGATCACCCATTCCCCCACGAGCCCGAATATACAATTTATTTTGAAATCCGACCCCAAAACGAGGTCAAATTCCCAATTATTCAAAAATCCCTAACTCTACCCAAAACCCCAATTTCTACCCTTTAATTCCATGATTTTAGGCCTATAATCTAATAATTGTTGATGGAAATGGAAGAAAACGAGGTTATAATTACTTAACTAAGAGGTTATGGTGATGGATCTCTTCAAAGGCCGTCTATGGGGTTTGGGGAAGAAGAGGGTTTATGAAATTTTGCAAAATCCCGTAATGAAACATTCTGTTTTTGACACTTGAAGTAACTGGGCGAAAATGACCTATGCGATCGCGGAGAAAGTGCTGCGATCGCATAGAGGACTATCTATTAAGCTTCGCGATCGCGGAGAAGCAGGACTTTACACTATGTGATCGCGATAGAATGAATGCGATCGCGAATAAGCTGGAACCTCCCTCCCCTGCGATCGCGGACTGCCTATGCGATCGCATAGCACCTACCAGCCCCCCCCCCCCCGCCGCCGCCCCACCCATTGGCCGGCTGGACCCCCCTTGTCCGCTCGGNTGTGCGATTGCATAAGGTAACTGACTCCCCCCCCCCTTACGCAATGCTATGCGATCGCGGAGAAACTTATGCGATCGCGGAGACACTTATGCGATCGCATAGTATTAAACCTCAGACACCAGAAACATCCTAAAAACATCAGATTTTTCAACACTTTAGCACTCCGACACCTACCCAAATATCACCCGAGCCCTCGGGGCTCAAAAGAAAATACACACACAACCTCAAAAATATCCTACAGACTTATTCGAGTAATTAAACCACCAAAATATCATCATAAACCTCAAAATCTATAGAAAATTCTCAAAACTTCATAACTTTCAAATTCTCCATTTTTAGTCCAAATCACGTCAAACTACGTCCGTTTCTTACCAAATTTCACAGATAACTCATATAACACATATTGAACCTGTTCCGGGCTCTGGAACCATAATACGGGCCCGGTAACACAGGTTTTACATCAAATTTCATTTTCAAAAATCTTTATATTTTTCAGAAAACAATTTTCTTTAAAAATTCATTTCTCGGACTTGGGACCTCGGAATTCGATTCCGGGCATACGCCCAAGTCCCATATTTTCCTACGGACCCTCCGGGACCGTCGAATCACGGGTCCATTTCCGTTTACCAAAATTGTTGACCAAAGTCAACTTTATTTAAATAATTATCATAAATTCCACATTTTTATCAATTTTCCACATAAAGGCTTCCCGGCTATGCGCCAGGGCTGCGCACGCATATCAAGGTGAGATAAATGGAGGCCTTCAGGGCCTTGGAACACAAAATTAGTTAAAATTACACGGGATGACCTTTTGGGCCATCACAATCTCCACCTCTAAAACAAACGTTCGTCCTCGAATGGACATAGAAAGGTACCTGAATCGGGGAAAAGATGGGGATATCGGCTCCGCATATCGGACTCGGACTCCCAGGTCGCTGACTCAACAGGATGACCTCTCCACTGAACACAAACCGAAGGATAAGTCTTCGATCTCAGCTGACAAACCTGCCGAGCCAATATGGCTACCGGCTCCTCCTCAAAAGACAAATCCTTGTCCAACTGGACACCACTGAAGTCAAGTACATGAGATGGATCCGCAATATATCTCCGAAGCATAGATACGTGAAACACAGGGTGCACAGCTGATAAACTCGGTGGCAAAGCAAGTCTGTAGGCCACCTCCCCTACCTTATCCAGAATCTCAAATGGACCAATGTACCTAGGGCTCAACTTGCCCTTCTTCCCGAACCTCATCACGCCCTTCATGGACGACACCCGAAAAAATACCCGGTCTCCTATCATAAATGCCAAATCTCGAACTCTGCGATCCGCATAACTCTTCTGCCTAGACTGAGCTATACGAAGTCTATCCTGAATAATCTTCACCTTGTCCAAGGCATCCTGGACTAACTCAGAACCCAACAATCTATCCTCTCCCGGCTCAAACCATCCGACTGGCGACCGACACCGCTTACCATACAACGCCTCATACGGGGCCATCTGAATGCTCGACTGATAACTGTTGTTGTAGGAAAACTCAGCTAAAGGCAAGAACTGGTCCCATGAACCCCCAAAGTCAATGACACATGCCCGCAACATATCCTCCAAAATCTTAATAGTACGCTCTGACTGTCCGTCCGTCTGAGAATGAAATGTTGTGCTCAAATCAACCCGTGTACCCAACTCTCACTGAAACACTCTCCAAAAATGGGAGGTAAACTGAGTACCTCGGTCGGAAATAATGAACACGGGCACACCATGCAATCGAACAATCTCTCTCATATAGATCTTTGCCAACTTCTCTGAAGAATACAAAACTGATACCGGAATGAAGTGTGCTGACTTGGTCAGCCTATCCACAATGACCCACACCGCATCAAACATCCTCTGAGTCCGTGGGAGTCCAACTACAAAATCAATGGTGATACGCTCCCACTTCCACTCGGGAAGCTCAATCTACTGCATCAAATCGTCGGGTCTCTGGTGCTCGTACTTAACCTGCTGACAGTTCAAGCACCGAGCCACATATGCTACAATATCCTTCTTCATCCTCCGCCACCAATAATGCTGCCGCAAGTCCTGGTACGTATTTGTGGCGCCCGGATGAATTGAATACCAGGAACTATGGGCCTCCTGCAATATCAACTCATGAATACCATCAACATCAGGTACACAAATACGACCCTGCATCCTCAGAACTCCCTCATCATCGACTGTGACCTGCCTGGAACCTCCGTGCCGGACCGTGTCTCTAAGAACACACAAATGTCGACCATCAAACTGCCTGGACCGAACACGATCATACAATGAGGAATGGGCCAAAACACTGCCAGTCTCAGAAACCTCCAATCTCATAAACCAGTTGGCAAAAGCCTGAACATCCAAAGCAAGCGGTCGCTCTCCGACTGATAAATAAGCAAGACTACCCATACTGGCTGATTTCCGGCTCAAAGCATCAGCCACCACATTGGCCTTCCCCGGATGATATAAGATGGTATGTCATAATCTTTCAATAGCTCTAACCATCTCCTCTGCCTCATATTCAACTCTTTATGCTTGAATATATACTGCAAACTCTTATGATCCGTGAACACCTCACATGGCACCCCATATAGGTAATGCCTCCAAATCTTCAACGCATGAACAATGGATGCTAACTCCAAATCATGAACCGGATGGTTCTTCTCATGAACCTTCAACTGACGTGAAGCATAAGCTATAACTTTTCCATCATGCATCAACAATGCACCAAGTCCAACCCGTGAAGCATCACAATACACGGTATATGGCCCTGAGCCTGTGGGCAAAACTAACACCGGTGATGTGGTCAAGGCTGTCTTGAGCTTTTGAAATCTTGCCTCACACTCATCTGACCACCTGAACTAGGCACCCTTCTGGGTCAACCTGGTCATCGAGGCTGCTATAGATGAAAATCCCTCCACAAAGCGGCGATAATAACCTGTTAAGCCCAAGAAACTCCGAATCTATGTAGCTGAGGTGGGTCTAGGACAATCTCTGACTACTGAAATCTTCTTGGGATCCACCTGAATACCTCTGCCGACACAACATGGCCCAAAAATGCTACCGAACTCAACCAGAACTCACACTTAGAAAATTTGGCATACAACTGACTATCTCTCAGAGTCTGGAAGACGAATCGAAGGTGCTGCTCATGCTCCTCTCGGCTGCGTGAGTAAATCAAAATATCATCAATGAAGACTATAACAAACGAGTCCAAATAGGGCCTGAACACTCGGTTCATCAACTCCATAAAAGCAGCGGGGGCATTTGTCAACCCAAATGACATCACCAAGAACTCATAATGCCCATACCGAGTGCGAAAGGCTGTCTTAGGGACATAAGACGCCCTAATCCTCAGTTGATGGTAACCAAATCTCAAATCTATATTGGAAAACACTGTAGCACCCTGAAAATGGTCAAATAGATCATCAATCCTCGGCAAAGGATACTTATTCTTAATAGTAACCTTATTCAAATGCCGGTAGTCAATACACATCCTCATTGAACCATCTTTCTTCTTAACAAACAACACTGGAGCACCCCAAGAAGAAACACTAGGCCTAATAAAGCCTTTATCCAACAAATCCTGCAGCTGATCCTTCAACTCCTTCAACTCTGGCGGGGTCATACGATACGGCAGAGTAGAAATGGGTTGAGTTCCCGGAGCCAACTCAATGCAAAAATCAATATCCCTGTCGGGTGGCATACCTGGCAGGTCAGCAAGGAATACCTCTGGAAATTCACGAACCACGGGCACAGACTCCATAGAAGGAACCTCAGCACTAGAATCACGAACATAGGCCAATTAGGCCAAATAACCCTTCTCGACCATGCGCCGAGCCTTCATATATGAAATAAGTATACCGGAAGAATGAATAGGAGTCCCTCTCCACTCCAAACGAGGTACTCCTGGCAGGGCCAAGGTCATTGTCTTGGCATGACAGTCCAGAATAGCATGATAGGGAGATAGCCAATCCATCCTCAAAATAACATCAAAGTCAACCATATCAAGGAGCAAAAGATCTACCTGAGTCTCCATACCACCAATAACCACTAAGCATGAACGGTAGACTCGATCTACCACAATAGAATCACCCACCGGTGTAGACACATACACAGAAGTACTCAGGGAATCATGGGGCATACTCAAATAAGGAGCAAAATATGAAGACACATAGGAGAATGTAGACCCCGGATCAAATAAAACCGAAGCATCTTTGCTGCAAACTGAAACCATACCTGTAATAACTGCATCAAAGGCCTCAGCCTCAGTCCTGGCAGGAATAGCATAGCATCGGAGCGGAGTCCCTCCAACCTGAACATCTCTGGGTCGACCTACTGGGGGCTGACCTCTACCTCTCGTGGCATGTCCTCCACCTCTATGAGTCTGACCTCCACCTCTGGCACCATGACCACCACCCCTAGCTGGCAGAGGGGGCGGGGGTGCACCTGATGCGGGAACCATGGCACAGGAAACCTGATACTGAGGACCACCAAAACCTCGGGGGGAAAACCTGGAAATGTGCCCCGTACCACCGCAAGTGAAGCAAGACCTCGGCTGCTGAGAGTATTGACCCTGGAACTGTCCCTGACGACCATAATGACCACCCTGGAAGCTCTGAATCAGCGGTGCACTGATGGGAGTTGATGGTGCACTGCGGGATACCTGAAGTGCCGACTGGAAAGGCCTAGGAGGATGCCCTCTGCCAAAGGAATCTCTGCCTCCAGATAAGGCACCACTGAACCGGCTGAAATGACGAGGTCTCTTGTCAGACCCCTGACCACTTCCCTATGATAAGACCATCTCAATACGCCTGGACACATCATCCGCATCCTGAAAAGAGATATCAATACCTGTCTCCCTAACCATCTGAAGTCTGATAGGCTGAGCTAGACCCTCAATAAACCTCCTCACTCTCACTCTCTCGATCAGTGGGGAGTATCATGATAGCATGTCGGGCTAGAGTGATGAACCTGGTCTCGTACTGTGTAATAGTCATAGATCCCTGCTAGAGACGCTCAAACTGCCTCCGAAGATCCTCCCTCTGAGTAGTCAAAGGTGCAGACTCAACTGGTCTGGTCAAGCAATAGTCTCTCCACCAAGTCTTGGCGGTACCAAAAAGACGGAATGTGGCGAAATCAACTCCATTGGACTCTACGATGCCCAAGTTCCGAAGGACCTCATAACAACTGTCCAAGTAATCCTGGGGATCCTCTGATGGTGCACCAGTAAAAGTAGTAGGGAATAACTTGGTGAACCGGTCCAATCTCCACAAAGCATCGGCAGACACAGATGCCCCCTCAACGGCTTGTGCCACAATACCCTGCTAAGCTGCTCCAGCTGTCTGAGGTGCTGGATTCTGGAATTAAGTGGATAACTGCTCTGGTGTGCGAGTAGCAAGAGTCTGGGCCCCTCCCCCAGCCTGAGAGACGGGTGGTGCAGTAAGAAGAAGACCGTCCTGAGCCACGCTCTCCATAAGTCCCACTAAACGGACAAGAGCGTTCTGAAGAACCGGGGTGGCAATGAACCCCTCTGGGACCTGAGCTGGTCCAACTGGAACCGTCTAAGCAGGAACCTCACCGGCAAAGTCTACTTGTGGGTCCTTTACTGGGGCTGCTGCTCTAGGTTGATCCCTTCCCCTACCTCGGCCACTAGCACGGCCTCGTCCTCGGCCCCTCGTAGGAGCTGCAACAGAAGGATCGGGCTGCTGATCGGTAGATGAGGAAGCACGCGTTCTCGCCATCTACGAGAGAATAGAATAGAGACTCAATTAGCATTTAGAATTCAAATCGCACGACAAAGAAGAAGAAATGTAAAGTTATTGATAACTTTGCAGCCTCTGGGGATAAGTACAGACGTCTCCGTACCGATCCCTCAGACTCTACAATAGACAGGAAAATTTAACAATAAGAAACCTTAAATGCACGAAAATGTTTAACAAGAATTTTACCGTTCCGGCAAGGAACACAGCTATAACCAAACTCACTCAGGAGTACCATTGAACAAATAATCCTCAACCGAACGAATAATCAACAATATTCTACATCATGAATTACCCTCAAGGCAAAGCTTCCATAATGACAATTACTTCATAACACCGAGAATATCAATGAAAACTATGTAAATCATCAAGTTCGACTCACGGGCATGCATTGACCACAACATATAGGTACTTGTCACCTCACCTATATGTTGGACATGAATTATCAAATAGCAAATAGGACTCAATACCTAATCCCTCAAGCTAAGGTTAGGACAAACACTTACCTCGGCTCCAAGAATGAAAATCAAGCCTCTAGCACCGCTTTTCCTCTCGAATCCGACTCCGAAACAATCGTATCTATACACAATTGACTCAATAACATCAATAATTACTCAACAATTCAATTCCAAAGCCTAATTATAGATTTTCCAACATTATTTCAAAAATTCCAAAATTCGACCCCGGGCTCGCTTGGTCCAAACACGAGGTTCGTACCAAAACCCGATCACCAATTCCCCCACGATCCCGATTATACAATTTGCTTTGAAATCCGACCCCAAAACGAGGTCAAATTCCCAATTATTCAAAAATCCCTAACTCTACCCAAAACCCCAATTTCTACCCTTTAATTCCATGATTTTAGGCCCAGAATCTAATAATTGTTGATGAAAATGGAAGAAAACGAGGTTATAATTACTTACCTAAGAGGCTATGGTGATGGAGATCTTCAAAGGCCGTCTATGGGGTTTGGGGAAGAAGAGGGTTTATGAAATTTTGCAAAATCCCGTAATGAAACATTCCATTTTGACACTTGAAATAACTGGGAGAAAATGACCTATGCGATCGCGGAGAAAGAGCTGCGATCGCATAGAGGACTGTCTATTAAGCTTCGCAATCGCGGACAAGGATATGTGATCGCGGAAAAGCTGTACTTTACACTCTGGGATCGCGATAGAATGAATGCGATCGCGAAGAAGCTGGAACCCCCTCCCCTGCGATCGCAGACTGCCTATGTGATTGCATAGAGCACCTACCCCCTCCTCCCCCCCAGCTCGCCTAAACACCTGTGCGATCGCAACCCCCCTTGTGCGATCTCATAAGGTAACTGACTCCCCCCCCCCTACGCAATGCTATGCGATCGCATAGTATTAAACCTCAAACACAAGAAACAACCTAAAAATATCAGATTTTTCAACACTTTTGAACTCCGACACCTACCCGAGTCTCACCCGAGCCCTCGGGACTCAAAACCAAATACACACACAATCTCAAAAACATCCTACGGACTTATTCGAGTAATTAAACCACCAAAATATCAAATTAAACCTCAAAATCTATAGAAAATTCTCAAAACTTCATAACTTTAAAATTCTCAATTTTTAGTCCGAATCACGTCAAACTACGTCCGTTTCTTACCAAATTTCACATATAACTCATATAACACATATTGAACATGTTTCGGGCTCCGTAACCATAATACGGGCCCGGTAACACAGGTTTCACATCAAATTTCATTTAAAAAAACCTTTATATTTTTCAGAAAATAATTTTATTTAAAAATTCATTTCTCGGACATGGGACCTCGGAATTCGATTCCGGACATACGCCCAAGTCCCATATTTTCCTACGGACCCTCTATGTAGCGACCCGGTCGGTCGTTTTGAGAGTTAGCCCCAATCCCCTAATAACTGCTTCTCCCATGTCTCATTATGTTAATGGAATGTGTTGGAGCGTTGAGTGATGAAAGTTGGAGTGAGTTTGGACACATAGTCCTCTGAGGTGAATTTTAACTTTAGAAATTAAGCCGTAGCTAGAGCTGTGTGAAGATGGATCCGGAATGGAATTTTGTTGACTCTGTTAGCTCCGTTGAGTGATTTCGGGGTTAGGAGTGTGTTCGGATTGGGTTTTCGAGGTCGGATGTAGATTAAGGCTTGAATTGGCGAAAGTTAGAATTTCGGCCGATAGGTGAGATTTTGATATCGGACTCGGAATGGGATTCCAAAAGCGACAGCAGGTCCAGAATGTCATTTGTGACCTGTGTGCATAATTTGAGGTCATTCGGACGGGTTTAGACGTGTTTCGGCGTCAAATGTGAATTCTTGAAAATTCCTAAATTCATAGGCTTGAATCTGTGCATATTTGATGATTTTGATGTTGAGACGAGGTTTTCGGCTCGACCAAGTTTGAATAAGGTATTTGGGTCAGTTGGTAGGTTTGGTTGAGGTCCTGGGGGCCTCAGGGTTGTTTCGGATGCCCAACGGCTGAAATTGGAGCCTTATGTGCTGCTGAACCAGACCTGTTTCTGGTGTCTCGCACCTGCGAAGGTTTTTCCGCAGGTGCGGCCGTCCTGGTCGCAGGTGCGGTTGTTGAGTGGGGTGGCCAGAGGTCGCAGGTGCAACCTCGGTTCCGCAGGCGCAACCAAACGATCGCAGGTGCGGCCCCAGGTGATCTTATGTGAATTCCGCACCTGCGATGGAATATCCGCTGGTGCGGTTAAAGGGACCGCAGGTGCGAGATCCCTGTGTTGTTTATTCCAAAATCCGAGAGTTTGAAATTCATAAGTCTAAAATCGTTTGAGAGCTCGGGAATTGGCAATTTTCAGTGGGATTTGAAGAGAAGGATCATAGGTAACATTTTCTAATCCTAATCCATTGTTAGACCATTAATCCCCATCGTTTCCTTAGTTTAATTAACAAAAATGGGCGAAAAACCATGGAAACTTGATGAAACTCCCCCAACCAAAAATCTGAGAATTTAGGGAGTTTTTGAAATCGGATTTCGGTGATTCTTGTTCGATTGAGTTCGTGAGTGCATGGGTGTCCGGAAAAATATAACTTTATCCGATTCCGAGATGTGGGCCCGAGGGGCGTTTTGGTCAAAATTCCTAATTTTGCGTATTAGCTTCGAATTAATTAGTTATTTTGTTTTCTTGAAATGATATTTACATTATGCAATCGAATTGAATAGATTTGGTCCACACGGAGTTGGATACTCGTGTCAAGAGCGTGATTATTGGTTGATTAGCACAGTCGAGGTAAATGGCTTGCCTAATTCTGTGTTGGGGAATTTCCCTTAGGCTTTTATAACTGATTCTTGATATAAAAACCCCGTGTACGTGAGGTGACGAGTACGTGCACGAGATATTTTCACTAATTCCATTGTTTCCATATATGACATACTTCATCTTCAATTCCAATTATTTCTGTCATTGGTTTAACTGAGTAGTGACTTAAGATTTTATCAAGTCAAACAATGTTGCCATGTTTTCCACTCGTTACTATTATTTGAAACTGGTTTAAGTACTTTACTCTATATTTGCCAACTGTTTTTCCTAAACTTTTGAATTACGCTATATCTGAAATACGTCTCGCATTACATATTTACATTGGGACTGCGGGCTGAGACCTGAGACTTTCCCCTGCATCGCATCACATATTTACATTGGGACTGCGGGCCGAGACCTGATACTTTCCCTTGCATTGCATTGCATATTTACATTGGGATTGCGGGCCGAGACCTGAGACTTTCCCTTGCATTGTATTGCATATTTACATTGGGACTGCGGGCCGAGACCTGAGACTATTCCTTGCATTGCATTGCATATTTATAATGGGACTGCGGGCTGAGACCTGAGACTTTCCCCTGTATTGCATTGCACGACTATCTACCGATTTATATGTTGTGCGGAACTGAGATTTATTACATTCGTTCTTTCCGGTTCACTTTACTTCCCGTTAATTATTACTGCTTTACTTAACTGTTAATTATATCTGTTTATTTTTGCAAACTCAGTAGAGGCGCAACCTGACCTCGTCACTACTTGACTGGGGTTAGGCTTGGCATTTACTGAGTACCGAATGTGGAGTACTCACGCCCTTTCCTGCGCATGTTTTCCTCATGTGCAGATCCAGGTACCGGTACACAGCGCTTCGGCTAGGAGTACCCAGGCAGCATTCTTGGAGACCGCGAGGTAATTTTGCCGCGTCCGCAGAATCCCACGTGTCCCCGTCTTCCATCATAGACTTAGTAGATAGTCAGATATACATTTCTCATTTCCGTTGTATAGAGCTTACTTGAGTAAAGCTTGTGATTGTGATATTCTGGGTTTTGGGAAAAGTAAAAGTTATAGCAGCCAAGCGGCTAGCTCATAGTATTACCGTTTCTTTACTGTTACTATTTCTATTTGTCTTACTTCTGAAATTGTTAGGCTTACCTAGTCGTAGAGACTAGGTGACGTCGCGAGACCGTTCGGAGGGTAAAACGGGTCGTGACAAGTTGGTATCAGAGCGTCTAGGTTCATAGGAGTTACAATCACAAGCCGATTTATTAGAGTCTCGCGGATCGGTGCGGAGATGTCCGTATCTATCTTCGAGAGGCTATGTAACTGTTAAGAAAAGTCATACTTCTTGGAATTCCTTATCGTGCTAGTCACTGTCATCAAAACTCCTAAACTCTATTCTATTCTTGCTTACAGATGGTTCATACTCGTACCGAACGTACTGATGACCAGGCACCCGAGCCCCCAGTCAGAGCCACTAGAGGCAGAGGCCGGGGTAGAAGACGAGCACGCGGTGCAGCCCGAGCACCGGCTAGAGCAGAGGCAGAGGATCCCCCAACAACTATAGTTGGAGGGGCACCGGAGGTTCCTGCTATTACTCCAGCCCTCAAGGAGACCTTAGCTCAGTTCTTAAGTGCCTTCAGTACTCTGTCTCAGGCGCGATTACTTCCGATAGCGCTAGCTACATCCCAGGCCGGGGGAGGGGCACAGACTCCCACACCCCATACTCCTGAGCATAGGGTTCATATGGGGAAGGTTCTAGAGTATATCCCTATGCCTCCAGCAGCTCCAGTGCAGCATGAGGCCAGAGCAGCTGCATCGGAGTCTGAGCAGCTCCGTCTTGAGAGGTACAAGAAGTACCACCCACCTGAGTTCAGCGGATTAGCTTCAGATGACGCTCTGGGTTTTCTTGAGGAGTGTCATCGCATTCTCCGCACTATGGGTATCGTGGAGACGAGTGGGGTCTCATTCACTTCTTTCCAGCTGAGGGGAGCAGCTTACCAGTGGTGGCGTGCTTTTGAGCTTAGCAGTCCGGACGAGGCAGCTTCACTGACTTGGGCTCAGTTTTCAGAGATGTTTCTACATGAGTTCGTCCCTCAGAGTCTCAGGGATGCTTGGCGTGCAGAGTTTGAGCAGCTACGCCAGGGTACTATGACTGTGTCGGAGTATGCAGTCCGTTTCAGTGACTTGGCACGCCATGCCCCAGCTTTGGTTTCTACTGTCAGAGAGAGAGTTCGACGCTTTATTGAGGGGTTCCACCCCAGCATTTGGACTAGTATGGCTAGAGAGCTGGAGAAAGATATAGCTTATCAGTAGGCCGTGAGTATTGCCCGGAGAATTAAGAGTATGTTGGCCCGGGATAGAGATGAGAGAGAGGCCAAGAGGTCTCGAGAGACTGGTCACTTTTCAAGAGCTCGTGCACCAGCAGCACGATATGGTAGGGGTTTTGTGAGTCGCCCTGTTCATTCAGCTCTTCCAGCAGCTAGTGGTATTCCAGCTCCTCCTAGACCTCAGGAGTCTTATTATGCACCACCAGTATTTCAGGTGCCACCTGCTCGAGGTGCTATCACCGGCCAGCCCAGCAGGCCAGTTCAGAGTCAGCAGCAGCAGCCACTTTCTCATAGGGGTTGTTTTGGGTGTGGTGACCCTCGTCACATGATATGAGATTGCCCCAGAGCTAGGAGGGGTGCACCACCTTAGACTTATCAGGTTCCACGACTTCCACCAGGTCCTCCAGCTATACTTCCATCCCCATCTGCTACCCCACCATCTCAAGCAGCTCGAGGTGGAGGTCGAGGTCACCCTAGAGGGGGAGACAAGGCCAGATATTATGCCCTTCCAACTAGATCCGAGGCCATTGCTTCAGATTCAGTCATCACAGGTATTGTCCCCGTTTGTCATAGGGATGCATCGGTATTATTTGATCCAGGTTCCACATATTCATATGTGTCATCTTATTTCGCCTCATATTTGGGGGTATCTCGGGATTCTTTGAGTTTCCCCGTATATGTTTCTACTCCTGTGGGAGATTCTCTTGTTGTGGACCGCGTATATCGGTCGTGTTTGATTGTTACTAGTGGTTTTGAGACCAGGGTTGATTTATTATTACTCAGTATGGTAGATTTCGATGTTATCTTGGTCATGGACTGGTTTTCGCCCCACTATGCTATTCTTGATTGTCACGCCAAAACGTGACGCTGGCTATGCCAGGACTACCGAGGTTAGAGTGGAGAGGTTCTTTAGAGTATACTCCACGTCGAGTCATTTCTTTCCTTAAGGCCCAGCGGATGGTTGAAAAGGGGTATAATGCATATTTGGCTTATGTGAGGGATACTAGTGCTGAGACCCCTACAGTTGAGTCAGTCCCAGTTGTGAGGGACTATCCTGACGTTTTTCCAGCTGATCTTCCGGGTATGCCGCCCGACAGAGACATTGATTTTGGCATTGATTTGTTGCCGGGCACTCAGCCCATTTCCATTCCTCCCTATCGCATGGCTCCTCCTGAGTTAAAGGAGTTGAAGGAGCAGTTGCAGAAGTTGCTTGACAAAGGGCTCATCAGGCCTAGTGTATCACCTTGGGGTGCTCCGGTATTATTTGTGAAGAAAAAGGATGGTTCGATGCGTATG